>JAQFYM010001565.1:0-31916 GCA_034694785.1 Agrenia bidenticulata | reverse complement strand
CCCCCCCCCCCGCCCGGACCCCCCCCCCCTGCATAGCAGCCCTGATTGGAGTGTATTAGTTTGTGCGTTGTTTATTAATTGGGGGTTTATTACAGCAAAGGGAGTATCTTTAAGAAAAGGTGTAAATAAGTAAAAAGGGGTGTAAGAATAATATTTACCCATATTAATTATACAAGTAACGTTTGAATTATTCACGTAAGGCTGATACTTAGTTTCCCGAAAGAGATGCTGAATATAAATATAAATAGATCAGCATACACAAGCTTTATTCTTAAGTTCAGAAAAAAACAGAACAGAAGGTAAATAATTTGGGCTTCTTACTTACACTAAGTGCCGCCAGGTACTCGCTATTCACAGAAACGCAATCTCAAAGGATGCCCTGTCTCTAATGAAATCACTGATATTATGCTTGATGCTGGTACTAGCTCTTTTTTTTTTGATTCGGCGGTAATTTACCATCGCGAGTCATATACTTTTGCAAATCACTATCAAATGTTTGGGTTTGCAAGAAAAGCTTTCCCGTAATAACATCAGCTGTGTTAAACCGTCATGCGTAGTTTTTTTTAGCAAAACTGTGTTTTAAGACGTTTTAACCAGCTATTATTAAACTGAAACAATCTTTTATGTCTAAGTATTTACTGAAATGCAATTTTATATGACTCAAGCAAAAATGTTGTAAAATCATCTTTTAAAAAATGGGGAGGGGGGGGGGGGGGGGTAAAATTAAAAAAATCTATTTACTTTTTTTTAAGAATTTTATACGATGAACCTATAAAGTAGCATTTATGCAAGATCAAAATTTTGTACCATGCATACAGAAACAAAAACAAAAAACGACACTTGTTTGTATTGTAGCATTTTAATGTAAAAAAGTACGTTGAAAAAAACATATAAAATTTAATATATACTTGCATTATTGTTTTGCACATTTTTTGCTGTGCTGTCTGTTTTCTGTAGCCTTTTTTGTATGCTTTTAAAGTTTCAATAGCATTCACAATTTCTTTCTCTACTTATATGTACGAAAATCATAAGATTAAATACGTAAAAAGTGTAAAATTACAATTAAGATTGTTTGTAAAATATTAAAATATTACCCTGTGATACGAAGTAATGCATATTTGATTCTACACTGACTGCTTGCCAAATAAACGATTTAAAACAACGAAAGAAGAAAGGATCTTACTTTAATATTGTGGTGTACATAAAAAAAATTTAACAGCAAAAAAAACCAAGGTATGTTTCTAAATGCCCCTCGAACAAAATTTGAAATATTGAAACAGTTTTTAGTTTAGTGTTTTCGTAGCTCTTTGTTTTAAAAAATATTATTTTGTATGCATTCTTATAACCTACTTTATATGTTACTATAGTTATTTTTTTTTGCTTCTAATTTGATAGGTTTAATTATTACCCGCGTCTGCATTTCCAAAAAAAAAAAAAATATTAATTAATAAAAAAATATTTATATAATAAACTGAATACTTTTCTTAGGTCGTTTTTTTAATTATTTGTAAAATATTTAAGCAAAATAGTTACTTAATGTAAAAACGAAGGCGTTGTGTAAGTTTTACAATCGAGATACATTTTGCGTGTAGCCATGTATTTTTGTTAAAAAAACAGTCAATTCGACCATAAAAAGCTAAAAATTGCATAAAGTGATATAAGCACCGAAAAAATTCCCATTCATGATCAGCAGCTGGCAAACTTTTTTTTATAGACACGTATGTCCATTAAAGAAATAGCGAATCATCTATTTTTATAAAAAACATATAGGGAACTTTTGGCTTACAATTTTTGTCCAAAAACGCGTGCACCTGTTTAAGCAAGCTTTTTATATTATAATTTGTTTTAAAGGCTAATGGCAGATTTAAATTTCTGTTTTTGTTCCAGTTTTTTTGTATGTAAGTAAAAAAGAGCAATATTACGGTGTTGCTTATAGATATAATGTTGAATATCAATAACAACTAATAGACAGGCATGATGCAAGCGGACGTGAATTTATAGAAAATAAGTAACTCCGCGTGAAGAAACAAAATAGATAACGTGTACCTACAAAACTAGGATAATTATAAACACGATTGCATTGCAACTTATTCATCTGTAATACAAAAATGGGTTTACATTATGTTCAAAAAAGAAGTGGTTTTGATCTTAAAGGTTATAAATCGAGGCATCTTTACGGTTATTTTACATACCGGATTTGTTTTTTTCTACAAAAAAAAATCTAAGATGGCAAACTATAAGGAGGTAAAACGGAGCTTACCGACCCTATATATATAAATCTTTTTTAAGAGCAATGAATACTGTAAATTTTTTTAGCGAGAAAAAACTAAAACATCTACACGCGCGGTGAACAACATGCCCTAGAGCGTGTTGTCCATTACTCGCCAACGAGGCATATAGTACAAATCGCCGCGGGGCTGAGTTTTTATGGTATAAAACACAAATAGTAAAGAAAATATAATAACTAGGAAAAGATGTAAAACAATTTATAAAAAATATTCACATATAATTTTTACTATTCCTTACTAGATTTTACAAAATAAATTTTTTTTTATTCATCAACAAAAAACACGAAGAAAAGCAAAAAATATGACAAAAGTGTAAAAAGTCCATTCATCTAAAATCCATACTGGTTGTATACTATCTTCTGTACAGAAAAATACAGACTACTTTTAGCCTTCAATTGAATGTTTTTACTTTAACTGCTTTTTATCATGAGATAAAAAGCAGTAAGTTTTTTTGAAAAAATGCAATGCAAGATTTTATAGATAAAAACACAAAAGAAACTAAAAAGAAAATACATATAAATATCGAATTAGTCGTGCCAGTGTTTTTTTTATGTGGTTAGGAGGCAGGCAAAAGGTAAGGGTAGAGTTAGTTGTGACAAAAATCCACGAAAAAACTAAAAATATAATTTACTTGCACAAGCTTTATAAAACTATTAAAAATTATCGATATGTATTTTTTGAATTATAATATTGCTTTTACCTTATTTTGCATAACGATCTATCATTATTTTTGTTTTTTGTACTGCAAATTCGCTCCTAGCGCGAGTTGTCCTATATGGCCTCGCAGCCGTGTTATAGAGAACTCGCCATAAAGGCACGTTGTCCAGTATCCCTTGCTATTAGGGGGTGCAAACAAACAATTTGTATTTAGTAAAAAGGAAGTATTCGGTGTTTTTTGAAATACTTCGGTACAGTAAAACCTCCCAAAATGAGAGACTCTATAAACGTGAAATTTACCTTATATGGTAAATTACTTACAAAGAATTACTTACTTTAAATTGTATAAAATTCTAGAATTTATACATGCATGTTCAAAATTCGACAGATATTTTATTTCTCGAACTGTAAATATTTTTTATTGTAGATTCTTCGTGAAATTTTGAAAAACTTCCAAAATGATAACTGTCTCATTACGAGAGGTTATACTGTATGTTTTTAAAGAATCAATAACGAATATTTTAATTTGTATGTATGCTTTTTTTATTGCCGAGTCCTTTGCCATACTAATTTTTTTATAAGAGTTTTATTTCTAAACATTTTTATTTAGTTCATAAAATTAAAGGTAAAAAAACAGAAATATTGCTTGCAAACTGATATTGTTTGCAAACTGATATTGCTTGCATGCTGTATTTTTCAGAGTCAATTATGATACATAAAAGTATTAAAGTATACCATGGAACGACAAACCCTACATAAAACGCACATAATATGAAAAAGTGTCTTCTAACTAGAATAAATAGTATTCCAAATAGAAAAATTGTTTTACTTGCTTTTATCGTCTTTTGAACACCAACTATATATATATATATATTTATTTTTACTAAAAATACATCTTCATTTATTCACATTATTTTTTGCTGATATCGGGGACTTAAAATCAAATATCAGGACAACTTAAGACTACACATTATTTTTTATATAGTTTTACTGGCACAGTACCGCAAAAAAAGCAGTCATACAGAAAAAAAAACATATCATTACAAGTTTATTTGCATTACATAAAAATCTTTGATGAAGAAAAATAGTTCTTTAATAAATCATCATATATTCCGACATTGTGCATCAAAACAGAACATATGCAAATAATATTCGTTTTTTTTTAATTTTTTTCGTAATGTAGTCGGTATTCGTTTTTTTAGAAAAATGTGTTTTTGCATTCCCTCATCGCTATATAATATTTTTTATTTACAAGAGCAATAAATACTGATTATCTTTTTTATATAAAAGATAAAGTTAATATCATATGAAATCTTACTAGAATAATGTATTATAAGCATTCTTTTTTTGATGAAAATGCAAAAAAATGGATTTTTTTTTACTATTTTTATCCATTATCTAAAATCTGTTAACACAGAATGCGTGTTTAAACTACAACGAAGAACTTCCTGTATAAGTAAATGCTATAAAATTATGATGTTAATGACTAGATCGGTAATAAATTACAGTAATACAACCGTTTTAAAATAAACAAAAACGACTAATAGCACTTTAAATTTGCAAAGAACATAAGCTGTGTAAAGTACTTTGCTTTTAAGTTTTTAGTTTCGACTTATAATTTAAACATGTAAAAAAACAGATCTTTGCATTCAAAATGGTTAAAAAATTGTTTTTATAGCTTTTTCTATTCCGTCTAATAGTACTACGAGCAGAGGCCTCTTCGACAGGTTGCAACGTGCTTTTGTGATGGGTCTATGTAGCTTAAGCCACATCTCCTTTCTTTTTGTGCAATCAACTCTACGCAGTTTGAGCGATTTTAATATAAAGAAATGGCTGATTTGTAATAAAACTTTACAAAGAATTTTAAATTTTGCCATATATATTGCATAAAAAATGCATGAGTACTAAATAAGGAAGATAGAAAAAATACCATGCGACTAATTTTTTTTTTTTGATTTATATTGCACGTACTAAAAAACAACTACCTAAATATAAACAAAAATCTTTAAATTGCAGAGATTATTTTATTTTTGAATTGTTTGATGCTTGATATTACATATCTACAGATACCTAGAAAAAAAGGATTTTATCTTCCTTATGCACGTTTGCAAAATACAAATAGAACAAAACAATATTTCAAAATTTAAATGCCAGTTAAGTGCGTACTATACGTTAAGAATAATTTTTTGTTTAAATAAATGTCTGCTGTTAAATGGTATTCTGAAAAGAAAAGCAAAATCTGTGTGGATAAACAGAAAAATACTGTTGCCTGCAAAACGCAAAAACATTCATATTTTTTTATTTAGTGCTTTTTGGATAAGCGCGGGCCATCTACTACTTTTTTTGTAGGTCATATGTATAAAGCTACTATTTATGTTATAAAACATTGCTTGATAAGTTGTTTAAAATCAGCTAATACACAATGTCGTAATGTCACAAATCTCATCACTTTGCAATATCACAATCTGTTTTTTTTATCTGGCGCTAGTCCTTTGTAAAATCTGACACGCGGTAAAAAGATTAACACTGTTATACGCCTAATGGTAGTTGTAATTTGGCTATCCACTAACGCCATTGAGTGGCATATACTGTTTGTGTTTTGGTCAACAAAAGTCACATTACAGTTGTTTGTTACTAACAGCACTTCCTTAAATTTCGAAATGCGTCATTCTGGACATATGGTCTAATATTTTTTATCGATTGTACGACTTTTTTATTAAATGAAAAACACGTTTGATTTGACTATGCAGCGATACAAATATAAAATTGACATGCACACGTATTTTTAAAAAGAGGCTACATATTTGATAAAAAGAAACAAAAAGGCATACCCGTAACTTTTGTGCAAATATTTTATAACAGAAAATGCTTTTTGTAAGCATATTTACTGTATTTCTTCCAATTAACAGTATAAATGTATGGCTGGTTACCAAATGGGTTTTCGCATTCAATGAAGCCTGACACCTTTATATTTTTAAGTCATTTTATCCACTAATAACTGATAATCTCAACGCAAAAAAAAACATTTATAGTTGAATTACTGTTGAGGATGCAAAAATAGCATAGCGCGTCTGGATTAAAGTAGCCTAAAAGCGTGTGTTCGTAGATTGTTGGGTCTTTTATGTATGCCAAAAGAGCACTAACCCAAATTACAAAACCCTTTTTTTATACTTTATGCATAGTATCTGTATGGTTATTGCAAAGTACAACTGAATCGGATGTATTACCCAACTATTTTGATATTTACGTTGTTTTTGTCTATCAATACATACCATATACAAATCAAGCTTTAATCATGTATCACGGGCTATAATGTAGCATGTGCCTATATGGTACACGTAGCACCAATGGCTAGTTTTTAAACGTAGCAAAGCGTTTTTTTAAAAGCAAGACCATCATGTAAAATCATAGGAAGGGTCGATAATATTTTAGTCAGAGGCGATCTTTGTAATTATAGGCAACCGGGCGTTTTTTTTAAGTTTTTTAGTAAATTGTGTGTACAAATTAAAAAATCATTGCCTCAAAAACAATAATAACCTACAATGCTTAAGGTGTCGTATATGAGATTCTTTGTATTGTTACGTCTTTCTAATGATAGAGGTGCAGTTTTTGTTGTATAAACGCGACGAAATGTACAACAAAAAGCTGTTCTACCTTAATTACAGCAACAACGCCCGCATCAAAATCGTTGCAAATTAGTTTATACTATAAATTAAACAAGGTATGCTTCTTGTGTGTTTATACTTGCTTACAACACAAGGGAAATTGTTGTTCTGCTAAATACCAAGTGACGGCGTCTGGATTGCTTTATCTGATTACCGAACCCGTCTGTAAATTACTACAAAAAAAAATATTTTTTTAGTTGGAAAAATATACTTTAAAAAAATACTAATATGAATTTTTATATGCTTTACGTGCATAAAAAACCAGCCAAAAATTCAGTTCGTAGAAGTAATACTAGTGCAAAAGTAAACCACCTTATTTTTAAAGTTTTGAATGCGGTAAAAAATCTTAAACTTTCAAAAGCTGCAAAAAACAGTAGCAAAAAAGAAATAAAAATCTTCTACTATTTTTATGCACAGTAAAAGATATGTACGCTAAAAAAAATTAATCTTAAAAAGTTTCGCATAGAGCAAAGTCGAATTTTTATACATTTACTGCCATGTTTAAATATTATAAATATTTAGAAAAATTGCATCAATGACATACAGTACTAAATGTTTTTCGATAAGACGCACAAATACATATGATGATGTTTTTTTTGACACGCTTTGTCGTATAGACACGCATATTATATATATAAACAATATTAATTTTAAAAATCATGTTGCCAAGTTTTAAAACTGCTGAAAAATTCACCCCTATTTTTTTATGTATGCCTTAAAAAAATCCAACTCAAAATTTTTTAAAAACCTGGGAAAAGCTTTTTTTTTATATGGTCTAAGATGACTTTGTTATTTTTACAATATATTAATATGAACCAGTATAGTATATTTGTTGCAACCTCTATCGAATACTGCATTTTTATAATATTTTTCTTTGTAATTATAGACTGATTCTGGCGATTTTGTCATGATTGCAACATTTGCCACTATATTGCAGTCAGTCGAGAGGATTTCTATAACCAATAAACAAAGAATTGAATCTTGATCAGTTTGCAATCTACCTCGAACGTTTGCAATCTACCTCGACTGATTAAAATAAAAACGGGACGAGTTTACAAATATCCTTGAACGATGTGCAAATAATATCGATCTATTTGCCGTTAATCATGACAAGAAAAATAAAATAATTTTACTGAGATTTCTTTAATCGTACAAAGATGGCCAAGGTATCACCTATGTGAATTTATTCGATGTGGTTGCGGGTTTTATGTTTAGGAAGGAAAAAATTAAATTATGTACTTTATGGAATTAATGTACATGATGTAGTATCAATTATTATTTTTTAATAATTAATCTGCTTGATTTCTATTCTGAATAGTGAAGAGCTTGGTACTTCTTTTGTATATTTTATGACCCCTAGTGCACCAGTGGCGTGACCGGATGGTCAACGTCAAACTGTGTCCCCCATCGAAAGGTTCCGGCCGGTCAAAATTCGACTGTCGAAAAAGTCTGGCCGAACACTAGTTGACAGTCAAAAGGTGTCCCGCATGTCAAAAATTGTCCCCCTATAAATATGGGGGTTTGACACTTGTGTCATCGTGATTGTTTTACAGTAAGAAAAATAACAATATGTTTTATATTTAGTGGAAATTAATCCTCTTTCTTGTGCTTTACAATCCACAGCCGAAACTCTTCAATTTTCATTTAAAAAATTGATCTTTCCAAGAAAAATGGAGGAAACACCAAATTATTAATAAAAAATGGTGATTTAAATTTAAATCACAAAAAGAACAACATTATATTTTTATAGTGCTCAGAATTTCGAAATGCTAGTCAAGCAAGTTTTTAAATTTGTAAAAAAACCAAAAAAATAGATTTTATTAGAGAGTTAATTTTAATAATACCCACTTTTATCTTATAATTATTCTTTTTTCCCACTTTTTTCTCATAAGTTTCTTTAATATCCTAAAAAACAACAACTAAACTAGGAGGATGATAAAAAGAAAAATAAGGTACTAAATGTACACAAGAAAAGGTATAGAATAACAAATAAATACAATTTTGGCGTTAATGCGCTATGTTTAATTTCTTGTAAACTGAGACATGTTTTTTCGCCCTGGTACTTAAAAAACGACTAGTATGCCCATTTTGAAAAGCATCTATCAAAGTGCATAATAGCCGAGTTCTAGAGCTAAATTACTTTATTTAGAACTTTTTTTGACAGGATTGCCCCATTCAGGGTATCCCCTTACTGCAAACACTTCAATGTCTTGTTCGACAAAAATAAAAAAGCATCTGTAACATATAATCTTTAATTCTACGCACACTTTTTATATTTTTGTCGGTTTACAATCATGAAAGTGTTCGCAGTAGGGGGTTAACCCCGAATGAGGAAATCCTGTCAAAACAAAGTAACAAATTAAGTAATTGCACGCTAGACCTCGGCTCGTATGCACTTGTGATAGGTGCTTTTCAATATTGGCATACTAGTTGCCTTTTAAGTGCCAGGGTGCAAAGCATTCAAAATTACCAAGGTATCATACAAAACGCATAAACGTCAATAATGTATTTATTTGTTATTCTGTACCTTATCTTGTATACATTTAGTACCTCATTTATATTTTTATTATCCTCTTAGTTTAGTTGTTGGTTTCTATAAATATTAAAGAAACTTATGAGAAAAAAAGAGGTAAAAGGATAATTATAAAAAAAAGTAGTATTAGTACAATGGACTCTCTAATAAAATCAATTTTTTAAGTTTTTTTACAAATTTAAAAAATTGCTCGACTAGCATTTTGATATTCTCAGCACTTAAAAAATATAAAGTTGTTTTTTTGTGATTTAGATTTAAATCACTATTTTTTATTAAATATTTGGTGTTTCCTCCATTTTTCTTGGAAAGATCAATTTTTTAAATAAAAATTGAAGAGTTTCGGCTGTGGATTGTATAACACATATAACAGGATTGTTTTCCACTGAAATTATCAAAATCATTGTTATTTTTCTCACTGTAAAACAATCACGATGACACAAGTGTCAAACCCCTATATTTATAGTAGAGGTGTCAATTTGAGCCGCTTTAGATCAAAAGATTTAAAATAAAAATGTTTTAAAAGATCGATCTTCGAGCCGGCTCATTTGATCATCGGCTCATTTCTCCTTTCTATTTATTTGTCCCTCTACCCCTTCATATACATAAATGCAAAATAACAAGAAAAAAAAAGTTTGGCAGTATTTCGAAACGACTGATGACAAGAAAGTTAAGTGCCTTTTATGTGG
Source organism: Agrenia bidenticulata (assembly GCA_034694785.1). Taxonomy (NCBI): domain Eukaryota; kingdom Metazoa; phylum Arthropoda; class Collembola; order Entomobryomorpha; family Isotomidae; genus Agrenia; species Agrenia bidenticulata. Next base: position 22,087 of record JAQFYM010001565.1, on the reverse strand, counting down.
AAAAAATTATGCATTGCACGTAAGATCGACGGGGAATTAATACAACACCTTTTTAATATCCATAATATAAATATAAAAGAGAATACCAAAGAAGTAGTCAAGACTGCCCTTACTCCATACCTGTAAAATATTTTTCATTTGATAAACTTTATTTGATTATACACTGGCTTAATTGTGTGGACACTCAGGGCTTCCAATTAATAGGGTTGTAAAATCCTCTATAGTTGCACTTTTCGTTGATGCTGAGTGCGATCGTCAATTACCAAGTGCTCGGTCAACAGCAAAATATGATTTTCGCTTAAAAAACTTTACATTTTTTACTCGGCTATAATCGGCTCATTGAGTGATCTTTGCGGAAAAAAATGAGCCGCAAAGGAGCCGGCTTTTTTTAGATCTAAAAAAGATCGAAAACTCTAATTTATAGGGGGACACTTTTTGACAAGGGGGACACCTTTTGACTGTCAACTAGTGTCCGGCCAGACACTTTTCAACAGTCTATTGTTGTCCGGCCGGACACTTTTTGACGTCGAAAAGTGTCCGGCCGGGCACCTTTTGATCGGAAACACTTTTTGACGTGACAGGGTGGCAGGTGGGCCTACCCCCCACTTTGAAAAAAAGTGTAGCCTGAATTTAAAGGGGTGTCTTTTTTAAGGGCTTCAAAACATACAAAAAAATTATTTACATAAAAAGTATATTTTTCAAAATTTTTTAAAATTTTTTACCCAAAAAGCTAAAATATGATTTTTTCTTTTTAATTTTTTTTTTCGCCCCCCCCCGCTTCTAAAAAAATCTTGGTTACGCCACTGCAGTGCACGTAAAGTACAAAAAGGCAATTTGTAATGTAATTGTAAACATAATTACAAAACATATTACGTGAATGTTATAAAATTTATACAAGATTATTTAAACATAATATATTACTTCAATTATAGTATATTTATGGCTTATTGTTTTTTAAATACGTTTTTACCCATTGCGATTACTAGGGTTAGTGTAAAATACATAAAAATGTGGTTCTGCTGGACCAGTTGCTTTTATAAATAAAATTTTATAAAATTTAAAACGTTTATCTGCATTTTATATTAGCCAAAACTTGTATATTCTTTTAGGATTCATGTTGTTCTAGTGCGATAAAAATAAAGGTTTTCCTAATGTGTAGTTTTTTACAGAATATTTTTTTATTCCGTTGTTCTTTATCAACAAACTCGAATATAAATTTTTGCTTTAAATTTTCAAGTTAATTTTGATATCAAAATGGGTCGAAAATTACACAAAGTAGCGATAAACAATGTAAAGGATTCGAGATTAAATGCAAGCTCGAAGTCATAAATTTCGAACGGTCGGACTTATTGTAAGACAACGCGAAGTTAACATCAACCTTGCTTTTGTATAGCAGTCAGACGATATTTATTGCAATCAACTCGATATTAATTCAAAAATGTCAAGATTGATTAAAAAGGCGCTTTTTCAATGCTTTAAAATACATCAAAACATAGATCATTATATCTGTGTATATTTGGTTAATTTATAAATGTTTCAAATGTTTACTGTGCTGCTAGATACAGTATTACACGCGTTTATGTCCATAATGCAACATAAATAGATGGAAGTCATAAATTTAAGACTTAAAATCTGGCAATATTGATAGAATACGCACTATACTATAAATAATAAAAACTATAATAGACAAATAAGTTGCATAAGGCTTTAATATACGTTTCTTGTTTTAAAGTGCTACGGTACGAAAATCGCAGTAAACTTTACAGGAAATTCTTTTTCTGGTGTTTAAAAAAAATTCGTCTATGCTGTTCTTGCCTCATAATCAGCCGCCATATATATGGCGAAAAATTGCTGTCCAGATTGACTTAAAAAAAATGCCACAATTATTTTTCGGTGTATGTGTACTAATCACCGAGCAGTTTTAACGTTGGCACAAATATATAATAGAAAAATAGTATTTTTGTAGGTAAAAAGTGCATAAAGTCCATAAATTGATAAATAAAATGAGTTGTAATTGCTGTCTTCCGTAAAGCTATTTTATATCGACACAGTTATTTTAATAAGTTTGGTACCAATTGACAAAAACCTTTTAAATTTGTATATGACAATTTTCAAACGTCTTTTATACCTGGGTACAGCTGTTTATTTAAATAAAAAACACTTTTTGATTATAAAGAACTGAAAAAATAGAAATTATTTACTTATTTTGCTCTAAATAGAGTACTGATAACATAAAAGACTATTATCTTTCTGGTTAAAGTATTTAAAATTACAACCCTTTAGCAAATCCACAGATAAAACCAGATATGCATTACTATCACGTTTCATTTAATAAACAAGAAAGTTAATATTTTTTTTTTACTTTTATTGTTGCACACGTAGAATATTGGACAATTTTTAATCTGTTTTAGATCGCAGGTAAGTTTTAAAAGGCCGATGCAATTTTTTTGTCACTTTTATAAACAAAAATAACATTTATATATATGGATCCAAAAATTTTAATAAGCTCTAATTTAAAATCTTAGATGCATAATGATTACTCTACGCAGATTATCAATTAACTTAATTCGTAGAGTTTTTATGCTGATGAAAACCTTTAAATAGTTTTTTTATGCTTTTTTTTACTAGGCAATCGCCGGTGCGCCCATCCTTACGCCGCCTCTGATTGTGGTCCTTTCTAATTGTATTTTTGTTGTTAAAACACATAACATTTTGTACAATAAAACAAATTTAATGTTACAGTACATAAAATTATATTTTTGCATTGTTCAAAGCGATAAGATTTTTACATTTTAAAAAAAAATAAAAATAAAAAAGTTACGATTTTAAGTAAAACTTGTTAACATAAAAAAAAGTGTATATATTTCTTTTTCTTAACGGTTAATTAAAGTACTAAAACTTGTGATTACTCCTTTTAAATTTTTTTATGTTACTTTTTAGCTTATTTATTGGCGGGATCAACATTTTTATGTATGCGTCATAGATTTTTAACGCCAAAATTGCATATAAAAATAGTTTTTTTATGTAAAAAATAGCTAGATTTAAACTAGGGCTCACGAAATTGATAGCATTTTTAAAAGCAAATAGTAACGAACAAAATCGATTCTACAAAATATTATACACTATCTGTATTAAATAACACAAAAATGACAGCGGATGAATTGAATTTTTTTATAAATAAGAGTCGATAATACACACACAATTTACTCAAAGCCTTGACAAAAAAACATACAATTTTATATTTACTATCTAGCCATTTTTTCAGTTACCATTTATTATTAAATTACACTTAAAAGGCGATTGTTTTTTAAAGCAAAATGCACCATAAAGTAAGGGTAGAATTTCCAATTATAGATGAGGCTTTAAATAAAACTATAAAACATAATAACGCAACCCAAAATTAACATGACGATGCATAGGTTATATACTACTTACACCATATTAACCGTTAAAACATAAACCCATATATTTTGGGTTGTTACTTTTATACGATTTGGGCCCCTATCAGAGTTGCCAGAAATTTCTTGAGTTGATATGTTATATTTTGCGATAAAAACATACCAGATATATCTTTTTCATCTAATAGTTGCATGAGAAACATATACAATACCCAAATATTGTTTTGAATATTAGTAGCCTTTAAAAAAACACGAAAAGAACAGATTTTTGTTTTTACAGGCAAGGTTGTAAATACTTATGGTATTCAGTGTAAAAAACCTACTTGTTACCTCAAAAATAAATTTATATGTTCTTTTTGACTCCATCAATAGTGTATAAATGATCAAGAGGGGGTTTAATCATTGATTTTTATAGTAAACAACACAAGCTCCAACCACATGAAAAGTAAAGATTGCCATAATTATACATTTTTTATTCTAACGCCCTACAATACGTAAAAAATAAAAATCAAATATTTTAGTTAATACAAAAAGTTCCAAAGAAAACGGAGTTATCTTGAGTAATATTTCCTATAAAAAGTAATCCATAAAAATAAGATATAATAAGATCAAAAAGTACTGACTTTTGTTTTGTAGATGTATTTAAATTGATAATTGCTGCGGTACTTTATTTAAAACAAAAATTCCAGGAAAACAAGAATTTTTTTTTTAAGATATGTCATACAGCATATACAAAACAGTCAGTTTTTACATTTACCATGCTTTAAGCTTGCAACAATTATCCTTTTACAATATAATTGTTTAAAAAATAAATGAATTATACAGATTTGATTTTTTTAGGCTTTATGATGACAAAATTATGTTCGATTAGAGAGTAAACCTCTAACACTAGTTTAAGATTAGCAAAACAGCAAAATTTGGGATTTACGAGGTCAAAAAATGCTAATCATGACTTATTTTTTGTTACTTTTGTATTTTTTTGTAAGTTACTAAAACGTGTGGTTTTAAAGTGTTATTATAAGTAAAACTTTTACAAAATTTAAGTATGCACGAAAAATTTAACTTCTAGTTACTTAACTTAATTTTCAGTGATTGTATAATTATACAAAATTATGTTTTAATAAAATCTACATTGGCAGTAAAAACACTGTAAAATCTACTACTTGATAGCAGTACGCTTATACATGTGATTTTTTTTGTATAATAGAGAGTTGGATAGCCTCTAAGCTTTTTGTTGTTATAGCTTACATAATGCAATACGAGTCCTTGAATTTTAATATCACATGATTTTACGCATAATAAATGTTATACTGCAATACTATATATTAAAAAATATGGTGTTTATTGCTTACTGAAATACAAGTAATAGTCAGCACAAATAAAAACTAGGCCATTCATTTCTTTGAAAAAATTGTGTTTTGGCTATATTTTTCTATTTTTTTTTACAGGTACCAAATTATATAAAAATATATCAGCTTTTTGTACCCTTGCAGCAATAAACCAAAAATGGTATATTTTGTATAGAATATGCCATATGGAAATCACGAAATTCGTTCATACATACTGTATGTTTAAAAAGTGATATCCCACTTTCATAGATCTTCTTTGAACAAATGCCCGTATTATACATAATTTACTTTTGGCGAAGAAAAAAAGAAACACTAATATAAAAAGCGTTTTATCATTTTATTAATTTTAAAATCTTAAACGCTATTTGTCTTGCATGGAGTTATAGGGCATAAGCTAAAAAAAAATTTACAACAAAATGGTTATGTTGCAATAATATATTGTTGAAATAATATATTAGAACCATCCCTTAATCATAGGTATAAAAAAAGGCAAAAATACTATTTGGTTAAGAAAATTTTAAGCCAATTATAACAAAAACGTGCGTCATTTTTTGTTGGATAAAAAAAAAACCCCCCATAGTATAACAAATAATACACTTTACAGAGTAATTACACACTTCGGGCTTTTGTAAAAGGCTGTATTCTACCATTTGCAACCATTATGGCATTCATTCTAGATTCACGCTACAATAATATAGTAAACCGTCCCTGGTTTTGTTAATTGACTATATTCAATGTGAATAGGAAATAACTGTGTAAAAATTCTAATTTAAAACATATTTAAATAATTATCAATTGAATACAAAACACTAAAATCAGGCATGTGGCCTAACTCGACAATGTTTTTGAAAAAGTGGGCCTCGGTTAAATGTTGTAGATTGTGACCCGTTGTGAGATGTGACCCGTTGTGAAATGTGACCTACAGAAAAAAAAGTAAAAAAGGCTGAAAAATGTAAGCATAGCCAAAATACATTTATAAGAACCCTTTGTGCATTTCTTTTATTTATAAAGATTTCTTATATGCCCCTAAAATATAATACAATCGTTGCAAATTTAAAAAGGCAAGCTTAATGTACACAAACATTTCTATTTCGTATATAATATGCACAATAAGATAAATCAAAGCTTTTTAGAAGCACTTTATATTTCTAGTAGTACAAGTTGATCTTATATAAAAGAACATCATAAATTTTGAATGTTTTTTGCATTCATTAACAGTTTTGATTACTATTATAAATTTTTTGGCGGTCTTATTTGGCTGCTGGTACAACATTTTGTGGTCACAAATGACAACACTTGGTCACAATCTGCATCTATTGTGGATTGCGACAACACATCATGTTAGAAGGAAATATATTTACAAAAATAAAATCTGTCAATGAATATATAACTTTCTTGCGATGCAAAACTTTTTAAATTATACTTTTCCCTAGTTAAGTATATAGTGAAACATTTTATGTTTCCCAGTGGCGTAGCCAGGATTTTTTTGCGACCAGGGCTAGTCGGTGTTTTCTACAAAATATGGCGAAAAACTTGATTCACAGTGTATAAAATCTTCATTATTTTTGTTTTGAAAATTTTTAATTTAAATCGTTTTAATTTTAGATTTCTTTATCAAAAAAATCTCTGCACAAAAAAAGGAACCCCCTCTTAAATTCAGGCGCAACTTTTTTATAGGGAGAGGGAAGCCCCTACCCCTTTCCCTGCCCCCACCCCCCCCCCCTTCCTGGCTACGCCTTTGATGCATCCAATTCTGTATTTGCTTTTCAATAGAAAAACAACATAGGTAAAATGAAACTTATTTTATTATGTCATATTGAAATGTATAAGCCTATTAGAAAATCGAATTTTGTTTTTTGTTTTTGCCTCAACCGACAAGACAAAAAAAGTCAAGAACAATAAAAGAAATGTTTTAAATGTACATATAAAATCCTAGGGTTCCACATAGAGATTAAGTGCACAAAACAATGAATATTAAAATACTAGAATAATAAATCATTACACATTTTTTAACTTCTTGGATATTACTTCATTTCATGACAAAAATTTATAAAAAGTGAAAAGTATATAAAAAATAATAATATATTATATATATTTAATATATTTAATCATCTATAATGGCTAAATAGGATTAGAAAAAATACTACCATTTTAATTTACTACAGCCAAAATCATTCATTTTAGATATAAACACTAGTGTTTTAAATACCCGGGTTACAAAATACTCGGGTTATTTTTGACGTCAAAATCTACTACCCGGGTATTTTGTAACCCGGGTATATAATTGCACATTATCTTTTTTTTTTAATAACAGCCTAAAAATGCACTTATATAGGCATGTATAAAAAAGTGAAATTATAACTGCAAACGACAAAATGCTCCGTATATAATACATTTTTATTCAGGGTGAAAAAAAAAAAAATGTTAAAAAGTGGTAGATAAAATAAAGAATGTAAATAACACTTAGATACAAAATCTAGTGGTTACAGTTATTTTTTTATGTATATATTTACACTACATGCTCTTTTTATGGTTGTTTATATTTAAATGAATAAATATATACAAATTAAAAAAATGTAATTTAAGCTTTTTTCTATACGCTTAACTCATGTTTAATTATATATTAATGTCCTTTATCAGTGCTCTTCACATCCCCGTCATTATAAAATATAGAAGAAGAGCCGTAAATAGTAAGAAGCTATGCCGTGTAATTTTTAAACGAACTCTGTAGAGATACTGGCATAAATTGTATGTAAAAGTGATTTAAAAATGGAAAGTACCATTAATGACTTGTTCAAGTTTTTAACATTGATATGATATTTTAAGTGAAATTTTTTACGAAAAGAATTGTTATTTATGTCACTTATGCACTCATAATGCGTCAATCTAGACGTGTGTATATATATATGCAACTTTTCTTACATTTTTGTCTATTTGTCATTTTGTTAAAAATAAAAAATAGTATTACATAGCAATACTTGCAGAAAACAACAACGAATTGATAAAATAAATATTTCACATACACAATAACCTGTAAAACCCAAATTTAAAAATTTTTATATTTTAATGTGACATTTTTGAATAACATATCACTTTACTTAACCTTAGATATAGATTTTTTTCATACGCAAATTTCCACATTAAATACTTGAGGTACCCGAAAAATTACCCGGGTTTTTTTTTCTGCATAAAATCCGTAAGAACTTGTTTCCCAGTTTAGCCGGGTTTGGAAACACTAATCAACACTTATTTTATATTTATATGTTGATAAGGTCTCTAAAATATCTATGGCATTATATCAGTTACTTTTGTGTGATTCAAGAAACCAAAAACCTTGTTCTGACGGTATAAATATATAAAATTGTAATTAAAAACTTGAGATTTTTGCCTCACAAACATTAATTATATATTTTTTGTGTAATATATAATTGCAAGTTTTATTTTCTAAATTTTTTATACTTAGGTATTATTTAAAACTGAAAGTTGCACTAAAAACCGAACGAATAATTTATTAGACACAATAAAATGGATAAAAAATGCCTTATATTTAACAGTTAAAAGCAGATTTATTAATGTGGCTATTTTATGTAGCTTTTTTTAATACTAGTGATTTTGTTGGTTTTTACCAAATTTTGTATATTTTTTTAGCAAAAAAAAAAATCTTTGAACATAAATTTTATGACTTCAATGTGCATAAAACGGAAATAGGCGTATGTAACATGCAGTTTTTGTTTCACTTAGATTTTTACTATATTTTATTTATCAGTAACAATTTGACATATAACAGACAAGAAAGTACCAAAAGTTATGTTTGAAATATTATAATACAAACACTTTACACAACACAGCCATATTTTTAGCTATACTTTAAAGTATAAATTTTAGTATTTTTTGCTAAAAATAAACAATAAAAATTAAAAAAAAATAAAAAATTATTAAAAAATGTGTATTGCGTTTTTTTTGTTTTAAACCTACGGTTTGGTCAAAAAAAGATACCTATATATTGTATGTTTATACAGATAATATCAAATGGTACAGATTTAAGTATATATGTAAAAAACATTTGACAACCTGTTCAATAACACTCAAAAAACCCAAAAACTGACTTTCTGCTACCAAAAAACTAGGTATGCGGATATTAACTTGTACGCTTAAAATTAATGGGAAAAGCTACATTGCTTTTTCAATAAAAATAGATTATATTATATTATTTTATATTTTAATTATAATTTTTTTCTCATAAACTTTTTTTTCAATCGAGCTTTTTATACAAACTTAAACGCTCGTAAATAATTTATAATTCAAATTTTTGTATTAAAGGCATTAAACTGTGTATTCGAACCAAAAAACATAATTATAAAGATATGATATTTAAAAGCTCTTTCAATGCAAAGCTTGCCTATATATGCGAAATTTTTAAATTTATGTATTTTTTTTAAATTTAAATCTTGTCGGTAACAAAATATACTTCAATGTTGAAAGATACCGTGGTAATTCGTATTTTAACCATTTTAGTTATAAATCCATTGCTTCAAAACTTTTTTCTTGCAAAAAGCCACTAAATTAATCAGGAATGCTATTCTACAACGACCAGTGTATATTACATATATTTAAACTACAAATCCGTTTTTTTTTGCAATTTTATTGCTGTCAGTTAATCTACAAATTTATTTTTAGACATTTCGGCCCCCTTTGAAAAAGACGAAAAGTATTTATATAACGTTTTTCATGGTAACGTATACAAATAAAAATAAAAATATTTTAAGTTTTATAATTATGAATGTTAGGGTGATAATGATGCTTTGATTGTTACTCTGTTAATTTTTTTGTGATGTAAAATATAAACAATGGGATAATATCAATGTAAAAACAACATCAATAAAAACCGGAAAAGAGCAGAATAAAAAAGAAAACTTACTTTAAATGGTTTTTTTGTGTTTATATGACATATAAAAATCCTAAAAGTTTCGCCTCTTTACTGTTTACACGCGCCGTATAAAATCTTTTGTAAATGTTAGCTATTTATCTTCTGTAATAAACACATGTTTTTTTAGTTCTTTTGTTTTTAAATATGAAAAAGTATATTTTCTCCGTTTTTTATAAAAACCATATGCGAACCATCGTTTAAAATATTTTATTTGTTTCCTTTATCAAGTTCTCATAGTGTCAGTATTCAGCTAGTAAAACGATAGAATTATTGAAATATAATCGTAAGTTCGTAAAAACTTTTCGTATAAAAAAAGTATAAATTTGTAATTAAATATTGACATTTGTATAATACATCTATCTAAGATATAATATATGGGGGCGAATTGTTGCTGTTAGAATTTAAATCTATTGAAGCTTTTTTTTTTATTTTAAAAAACCATAAAAAAGACTTTTTAAGGGTTATACTTTAGATTTTCTGCAAATATTGTGCATTTTATACTATAATTTTTCTTTTTATTAATCTTTATATATATACAAAAGTTTATGCCTGGAATCAAACATTAATGAAAAGGCATAAATTGTTTTTTTTTGTATGTAATAATATAATTTTTGTAGCACAATCTGCTACGAAATGTAAATCATAAAACAAAAAGCAAATTAATCTAGATTATACACGAAAACAGTATTTTTGGCTGAAATCAATATATGTTACAAAAATTTACAATAAATAGAATAATGCAAAAAAGGTTGCAAAAAGAAATTGATTAATACATTTTTTTATGTATGGTATCAATTAAAACAAAAAAATGTAGTATATACTATTATAATCTTTACATGCCATCTCTTGCCTTTAAGTACGATATAACATTTCGTGTTTTATAAACGTTTACCCCTTATTTCATTTTGTTTTTTATAATTGTAAACAAAGAAAAATATAATTACTTAAGAGTATTAAACACATTCTTTTTTTGGCGAAGGCATATAGTTTTTTTTAGCAAGCAAATTACTATAAATATGTTTATTTTATATTAATGATTTAAATAATATATAGTAAAAGTGCTTTTATATGTTTTACATATTTTTTAAACCGCTTTGGTTTTTTTTAGAAATATAAGTCTTTTGATATATGTATTAATGTATTTAATTTATAATTTTTATTTACATTCACATTTTATATTTTCATGGAAAAACGTTTTTCTCTAGTTAAAAAAACAAGAAAAGAGACTCGTTAACCAGTTTTCTATAGTTTTCTTTTAGTTGTTACGTAAATTTTTTCCGCTGTTTTGCTCTTTTAAGAATCAAATAAAAAAGGATGATTATACATCTCAAAAATAAACAAAATTAGTGTTTTTTTTTATTTCATTGCAATAAATAAATACAAAACAATACTAAAGAATACGTAAGAATATTTTATATATTATAGTATAAACTGACGTGTATCGTTTTTTTAGGGCAGTTAAGTACAAATATTATATTTTTATAGACATATTAACAAAAATTACAAAAAATCTTTTATAGACTTACAGAAAACTTTTAATTAAGCAAAATATTTTTCAGTATACTTATAAAATATTTTTTTGTTATTTTTTGGGCTAATTACATATAATTTCTGTCAAAAAAATATATAACAAAAAATCACCTTAGAATGGTTGCTTGTTGTTGGGATGAACGTCTAGCTGTGGATAAAAGGGTTATGGAAAAAATGTAAATTAGCTGCAGACAAATATGGCAACCCTGCTATAGGGTCATTCGATCCATGTCATTATGGGCGGGATGTCATCCCATATTTCCACATATCTTACTACTGTTTTTATTTATAAAAAAACAGCAAGAGAATATTTTTTAGACGTACAAAACATATAAAAATGTAACAAACTATAAAAAAATACACAACAAAATTTCAAGAGAAATATAAAAAGCAATTGTTTTTTAATTTAGAGTATAAATGATTTATAATATTAAATTCGATTTAAATCAGGTGATCAAAACAAGTTTACTTAAACTATACACCTTAATGTACTAAAAGATTTTGAAAATGAATCGACATTACGTACTTAACAAAAAAATCATTTGATAGTAAAGTTAAAGATGTAAAGAATAAAAATAAAAATATAGTTGAATTTCGTATGTATTACACAAAATTAGTGTAAAATATTAAAAAAAACTGCGAAGAGACAGAGAACGACTAAGTTATGTTTGATGAATTTACATGCTCTTAAAATAGATATACTAATTTACTTGTCTAAAGCGACAAAAAGTTTTAATACCAATTCTGTAATTGAAATGACAAATTATTTATTACTTAAAAAGGCCATGATGTAATACTATGTATATTTATAAAAAAAAACAGGTCGAAAACTAAAATGGTAAATAAATGAGAAAAAAGCAACAGATAAAAAAAAGGCCGCTACCTAGTTATTCTAAACTATCAATCAGATTTTTTTTCTTAGCCATAATATATTTATTATATATAGCCATAATGGGATAAAAGCAAAAAGAACACCGCTCTCTTTTCATATAATATAGGCAATACCCGATCAGAATTAAATTTCTTGTATTTATTACACAATAAGTGTAAAAAAAGCATCTTTAGTTTATATAATGCAATAAAAAAAACGTCATTCATTAATAAATGCTAAAAATGGATTTTTTTCTGCTAAATTGTCATCTTGATATAAAAAACTACAAATATATATCTATATGTATGCTGTTTTTGCATTTTTTTATTTTTTTGTCGAGAATAGCACTTAACTCTTTTACTTCCACACTTGGGATTTCCGTTATACGGATATATGACCCAAGAGATTTGGTATTATATTAGCGTTTGTATTTTCATAAATAAACCTAAAAAAATATAAATCTGCCGTTAATATTGCCAGATATGGATACATCTTCTAAAATTCCTTGGTTTTACTATACACGCCGAAAAAAAAGAAGTTTTATCATATCGATAAAATAAAATCTTAGTAAATATGTGTTATTTTTTTCTGCGTATTTGCGTAAAAATCTAAACCAGTTTGCGTTGGTACTATAAATAAAAAATTTTTTTATCTATATTACTTTTACTAATTTATTTTTTTGCGCTTTTTTTTTTAAATATTAATTAATATTCCAAAAAGAGTTTTTTCAATATAAGCCGTTGTAATTATTTTCGAAGTTGGAATCAAAAAATAAAAATATATAGCTGCTTTGTAGTAGTTTTTGCGCCAAACATCTACAAAAACATGATAAAAACGAACGTTTTTCAACAAACAACAAAACAAGAATATTTTTATATACTAATAAGCAAGTTTTTGTAAAATTTTTAACTAAAAAAGGCTATTTTTTTATTATCTTATAATTTTTCTATTTTTTATTTTTGGATTTCTGCGTAAAACTTATTTACTTGATGTTTTTTTTTGTAAATGTAGATAAAAAAAACAAAAAATATAAATTCTAACTAAAAAAATTTTTCTAATATGCAACTATATTAAATTCTTTTTGCTAAATAAAATTTAATGCAAAAAAACGGAATATGATCTGTGTAGTAAATGTCAATACCTATATACACAGAACACATTATTTTGATCATATTTTGTGGCAATATGAATTTACATTTCAAACAGACAAACACTTATGGGATTGCTTAAGTAAACTTACTTTTAACGTAAAACATGATTGTGGCAATTTAATATTTTATCGTCGTGTATAACATTTAAACGTTTTTTGTGTATAAAAGTGTATTTTACGTTTATAAATAATATAATATTTTATTAAATAAAAAGTAAAAATATTGTAAATTGACGTAAATAATACTAGAAAACTTGTTCTTCATATATAAAACTATGTAAATAAAAATCAATATAATACAAAAACGTGTTAATTCTTTTTTATCATATGATTAAGTCGTAAATGTGATTTATTAAAAAATTGAGTAGCAATTAAATAAAACAGATATATTTAGACAAAATCATAAATGGTTATATTAGTTTTACACATAAAAAAATGTGATCTAAAAGATAAAAACACGGCCAAATTATAGAAAATCAATAAATAAATGTTTTTATTATTTTTGACTTTAAAAAAATATAATATGCAAGTAGATAAATACATTAATATATCTTTCTTTAAAATGTTTAGTAAAAAAAATAACGTTAAAATAATAAAATTCTCTTTTTTTGATATACGTAAAAATTTTCAATACAATATATATATGTAAAAAAACTATTACAACCTTTAAGAAGACTTTGACAATACAACTTATATACAAATGCAACTTTCTATAAAAACGACTGAAATTTATATGTAATCATTTATAATTTTATTGTATATTTCAAATATATCCATAATAAAAGGTTTTGAAATAAATTCGTTATATTTTTACGGGTACTCTATAAGGTTTTAAGAGTTTAAATCCAAAAAAAAGGTTAATACCATATTTGTTTTTGTAAAAGACTTAACTACGTTTTCTATATTTAACAATATTTCACATATTTATAAATATATATTTTTATTTATTATATTTAATTTTATATTTTTTTACATTGAAATCATCTTAACTATACGAATTTACGAATTAAACAATAAAAACGGAAACCTGTCTATATATTGACAAAAGATATATTTTTACGTTTTTAAACACAAAAGCATATTAAAACATAAGCTGAATAATTTAAATGCGTAAATTACATTTTATTCTTAACGAAATGTATATATTGCATTTTTGTATTAAATTGCTTGATTTTATTTAAAATTACAAAATATAATTAATCAATATGCTTGCTTTTATGTTTTTATCCATATTAGCAAATTATTTTTATAAACTGAACAAAAGGTTTATTCATTTGATTTTGATTTGGAAATTTCTATTTAAAATATGCATGTAATTTTTATCACACAATAATATTTTACAAGTTTTTCTTTTTTTAAAAATAATTTACTTAATAATACATTTCAAAATTAATATAAAAGCACATAATGTGAGATGGCGACGGTTTTGGTTAATTATAATAAAAAATGGTCATGAGAAAAGTTTAATCGTTGTCTTTAATGGAAAATCATTAACGTTTTTTTTTTAATATGCTTAAAATGCTTTTCATTGATGATTTCTTAATTTTTTTTATACATAAAAATTTATAGTAGTTGTGTGTCCGCAAAGTATATACAAAATATGTATTACAGTAAACTAAAAAGACATTAATCTGTTTATTTTGGCGAGTTTTATAACATGTTGCATAAAAACTTCTTATATAAAAAATACCCGTGTCTTTTCATATATTCAAATCGCGTTTTACCGAAACCCGAAAAACCGAGACGTGCTCCAAATTATTTTTTTGTTTTTTGTACATTTTTTGCCTTGATTTAAATGATATCCGACATCTTGTTGCCGACAGAATTTATTTCTTATATATAACAAAAAAAAATATATGTGAAAACATGTATCAACCCACTAGAACATATATACGAACGATGCAATTTACAAAAAAAAAACATTTTTGACATAAACAGGCTTAAATTGCCAAAATTTGCTTGGAAAAAATACCGTATGGTATTAAAAAGACAAAATTTCTATATTTATCATGCAAAAAAGTAATAAGGAGTCATTACCATCTTGTATTACACAATTAATCGTTTGTTAAGCGTAATTACACAAAAATCCTGTCTTAAAACTTCAGCCCTTTAATCCGACAAATTTTATGATCCGACTGAAAAATGTGTAAAAGTGGTATAGATAGTGCCAAATTATCGTGGAGCGCCTGTATGTGTTGTACTTTTACCGACCATACTTTAGCATTTTATGTTATTATGTCTTTTTACAGCATTTAAAAGCCACACCTGATGTTTTATTACAACTTGGTATCAGTCAATGTAATTTTAAAAGATCTTATACGATCTAAAATCTCTTAAAACTGATATACAGTTTAACTCCAAGTGTAAAATAAATTATATTCTAGTCACTTTGTGTTAGTCCAAATATAATAAAATTAGTGATAGTAACATTTCCAGTGATTAAAATTATTATTCTATATAATAACATAATTTATCGATAGGATATAGAAACCGTGGCTTGATTGCTAACTATTTTTAAATCAAGCTTAATAACCAAATATAAGTGTACTCCGTGCAACTAACCAAAAGCTTTAAAAAAGGTTAGTACCGGTATGGAAATTTTTATTTTTCAGGTTACCGGTTAGTCTTTTTGTTTTAATGTAATTTTTTTCTCTAATGTAAAAACAGATTAGGTACGAGAAATATGTTTTTTAAACCAGCAATCATACTTATAAAAGAGAAAATTATTTATAAATCCCATAATATGTTGTCCCCGTTTGTAATTACTAATCCCAACATGGAAGTATGCCATAGCAAGCTTATTTTGCATATCTATTCAAGACTCATAGGTAAAGTGATAATAATATGTATACATACGCAAAATGTGTAAAGAAATGCATAAATCACACGTCAAATAATGTATAAATATGTGCCTCAAGAATTTTAAGAAAGTAATTCTTTTTTTTGGATTAGTTTACATGAGTTTCACATACACTTTATATTAAGATGTATAAATATGTTCCAAAAAAAAAACTCTATAGTCTCTTATGGTAATTTACCCATGTATAAAATCAAAGCCTTATAAACTTCGATGTTTTACCCATAAGTGATATTTTGTATTTTTAAATATATATTTTCTATAGGTATTTTCTTTTTACCTTCGGAAAAAATAAGTATTTTTTTAATCTTTAGTAAAACAAAAGATGTTGTGGGTTTCTATATAGGCGATAACTGAAAAAACCGACAAAAAACCTTAAATACCGACAGTTATCTTAAAAACTTTAAAACCGAATAAATTACTGTAACCGTATATAAATACTAGCAAAAGTCTGAATAAAAACCGAATTAATATATTTTTAATTTGAAAAATCAGACGAGTATACAAAAAAATGACATACTTGGTTAATTTTTAATAACATAAAACATAATAAAAATACAATAATAATAAAACATGCGGAAAATTTAAGACCAAAAAACAGCAGAAAAAACACAAGCTGTAAAACATAGCGTGATTTAAACTACTGTAGTATTTTATTTAAAAGCCCTCTGAAGCAAAGAAATTCTGAAAAAAAGAAAATCCAAAACAAACATGAATTACAGTACTGATTTTTTATTGCAGATTTTTTACAAGCTAAAGTATTATTTTATATATGTGGTGATGTTATGAGGTATACATTTGTAGTTTAATACTTTTTTTTTTTAATTTTGTAAAGAAAATATGTAAATGAGGGGTTCTATCCTCTAAAAACTACGGTAGTTCATGTTACTTTGAAACTTTTAACAACCAGTGTATATGCTTTATGTGTCTACAGCAAATAAAAAACAAGTTTTAAATTGCTTTCTTTTAACGCACATATGAAAAGAGTTTTTAAATAGGCTTATTACGTGTTCTATATATATTTTGTTAGTTACCTTGGTACATTAAAACTTTGCTAAGAAATATATGCAAAAAAAAAGCAAAATGACATAATATTTTTTTTTATGACTATGAATAAGATGAAAAAAATGAATCGTTAGCATTTAACAGTATTAAATTGTGAACAGCCAAAAATTTTTTTAGTGTATTATATTAAACAATATTAGAATAAATAAAAAAATTGTTAATTACTATACATTCACAGCAAAACGACAGTAATAAAAATAAACAAAGAAGATCTGTAGAGGTTTTACTGGTAAAACGGTAATAAGCACACCCAGAAATCTTTTAAGAGTTAACAGAACTTAATTTTAGTAAAAATAAACAATATGGTAATTAGTATAAACGAAATACAACGCCGTTCTTTAAAATACTCCAACTTGACTAAAAGTTGCTATTACCTGCCTATGGCAAATTTCACAAGTTTCAGTAACATTAGAATTGGCATGTACTTTTTTAAAACCAACATTTATTTTTTTTGTAATAAGTAAAAAAAATATTTTTCAAACTTTAAATTGGTTTTTTTTGCTGTTATAGATTTTTTATCGTTACAATTCAACAGCTGCAACACAAAAACTTATACTCACTATTTTTGAACTGCAACGCTACTTTTTTTATTTTCATAATACATTAGACTTTTTTTTACAAAAAAAAGTATCTAAATATATAAAAAAACATTGTGAGATACACACGAGTGTTCGTATAACTAGGCAATAAAAAATCTGGTATTTTAGAAATCATCATTTAAATTAGTAATGTTGTGATGTAAGTAAAATTAGTTAGGATTTACTGATTATTATGTATTTGTTTTTGTGTTACTTTTTTGTATCTTTTTATAAGCCCTGAATATGTTTAACCTAAGTTCATACAATTAAAACAGCATGACAGAGCTTTGTAGTAATGTTTAAATGCAGAAATATATACGGTTTCTTATAAATTGTTTTCGCTGGTAGTATTTGTATTATTTGCGCGATTTTTTTATTATGGTAATTTCAGACCCCTGTCGGTTTTTTTATAAGGTTTTCCGTTTTTATTTTGGTTTTTAAGTTTTTTAAGTTTTTTGTTTGGCTTTTAAGATAAATGGCGGTTATTTAAGTAATTTGTCGGTGAATGAAGTTCGCGCATTTAAATATATACACATAAACGTGACCATTTTGCAATACCATATTTTTCATGGCTGTCTTGGGCATTAAAAGGCGATTATTCTTTGTTATTTGATTAGGTAAACTTTTTTTGATACACGTCTTTTACCATACAGAGGCTTCGTGTAGTTTTTGTGTTTTTAGATACTACATAACAAAAAAATATACTAGAAGTAAAAACCGTGATATTTCATTAGTAAAGCATTTCATTTTTGTTAATTTTTGTTTTCTATTTCTATAAAAGAACTGACACCTAAAGCTGACGCGTAAATTGAATATTCCAAAAAACTTCTTAAAATCACAATAACAGGTGATTTAGTTTTTCAAAATTTTATAAGTTTTATTTTTTGGCTTTTACACTCTATTTATTATTGAGCATTAATAAAACAACATGTGCATAAAGTCGTATATTGTATAAAATTAACTACCCGGGTAACCGTTTTCTAACCGTATAGTAACGGTTAGGCAGTTAGCAAAAAATTTAGTAAGTGGTTTATGGATTACACTACCGAATATATTAGATTACCGTAAAATTTATATCAACGCACTAAAATAGGCAAAAAAAAACATAACATATTTTGATTTCAATATACCGGGTCACAATATACAACAGTTGTGGAAAGCAGAGTTGTCATCGCACCAAACCACACCACATGTATATTTTTCACACCCGCACCGCACCGCATCAGGTGCGCACCGCATTAGATGCGCGCCGCACTACGCACCAACCCCTAAATTTAATATAGTAAAGATAAAATAGGAATTGATGCAAAAAATATGCACCCTTAATATAATTTTTTTAATAAGTTTGCCGTTTTTATGGTTTAAACACTCATATTTACTACTTTAAAACATTCAAAAAATTAGTTTGTACATACAGATATTTTAGAGATATTTAAGATTCTTAAACATACGAACATAATAAATCAAATTAAGTTAACGGCCTTCCTATGGTTTCAAACTATTTAAGCGCGTATGCAATACTATTAATATACAATATTTGTGTTTTGCAACTAAAGATCTGCACATTAACTCTACTTGCATAAATCGAATTTTTAACCATGATTTTTGTTATATTTTTTTCTTTGTTTTTTTTCGACTGGTCTCATTTATTGGTATTTTTAACGTCTGTATACTTTTTTCTAATATAAACGTCTTTTTATTTTTTGCTGAATTTGTGTTTATGTTACTTTTCTAAGATCATTTAAATAAAATATGAGGCTTGCATTTGATTATGCATTCTCACATATTTTTCTAAATTTAAGACACCTTTGCCAAAAATTTTTGTCAACAATTTTTGTAGTCCTGTGAGCTTTTTTGTATAGGATTTTTTCAAAAAAACAAGTTCTTTAAAATAGTATACAACTATAACGCCAGAAAAACGCTAAATAATACGAGGACGTCACGCGAAAAAGTATTACAATGTGCTTATAATAGATTATATGTAATTTACAATGAATGCGTACTACGGTTACATATTCCAATAAAATTGTTTTTATCGTTTTTTCTTGGCTGTAATAGTAAAATGTTCGATAAAAAACCAATAATTTTTTTGGCAAACTTTTTAGTGCGCATTCATCATTTTTTGACTATTTTTAAGTTTCAAAATATTAATGCAGATTTTTTTCAGATTTTCGTGGATATGCGCATCAGAATTACAAGTTTATTGCTAGATAATATTATAAGAAATCGTTATATGCTTTTAAAATAAATTAAGGCTTTTGCGTACTAGGATTTTTTATAAATCTCTTAATAGAGTTTTATTAATATTTACTTAACTTTTTATTTTTTTTTTAACATAAACTAATATTACATATATTGCTGTTAATGCTGTGATTTAGGATTTTATGCATGCCAACATTTGTTATCTACAAACAGTTATGCAATTTTAGTGCCGTTTTTTACTTTAACAATGATAAAGTCTTTTAAAAGATATTTTAAACAGCGACGTTCGTAATTGTATAAACAAAATATGCAAGTTTTGTAAGAACTTTGTGTTAACTTGTGCATTTTTAGTTTTTTTACCGCGTATAATTTTTGTTTTGATTGTAAAAATTACTAAAATTTGTATAGTTTGTCAAGTCGTTTTTCTACAAATGTAATGATGCGGTGCGCATCCGCTCCAGTAGTTTTTTGCGCACATGCACCACACTGATTTTAGTGCGGTGCGGTGCGCACCCTCTCTAGTAATTTTTTGCGCACCTGCACATAGCTCTTTTGGTGCGGGCGTTGCGCTTTTTTTTTGCACTGTGACAACTCTAGTGAATAACAATCAGTATTGTAATTAGTGAGTGCAAAAAGCTTAAAACAGCATTTATTTCTAATGTAATTATTAGATTTGTGTTTAGGTATACTGTTGTAGTCTTTATTTATTAATTTACTAGTGATAATTTACTTTTCATTTTTCAATGCCAAAAAATTTGACTCTTTGTTTTTCTTTTATACCATAAATATTATGTTGTATAGCAACGTCTACCCGTATTTATGGGTTTTTTTATTTTTAGCATATTTTTTTCTTTTAGCTAGAAAACAGTTACTGATAAACATTTAACATAAAAACCAACCTGCTATAAGCAAAAACTGTTTGTTGATAATTGTTTATAATTTTTTATTGTATACTTATAATCTTTTTTTGTTGGGTTCAATTATACATCGAGGTCACAAATCACATTGGAACGCAAATCAAAGTAAAAATCTGGTATTTTTTTGCAAAATAAAGGTTCATCTTAAAAAGAAAACCAATCTTTATATTATCAATACAAGTAAAATCCGGTCTTCCGTTTTTGTGGAATGATAAAGTGTGCCTGCTTCGTTATTAAACTTATATAAGTTGTAAAACAAGCCTAGAAATCCTTTTGCAGGCAAGTACAATACTTAAATATTCTTGTTATTGTAACATTCCAGTTTATATTTTTTATAGAAATGAATAATATCTACATTATATTCTAAGGGTATGCTTGAGAAATTATTTTGTGATTATACTTTTGTAAAATTATAGATGGATAACTTATATACTGAGTTTAATTACCAAGAAAAGTTTTGAAATTATAAATATGACAACTAATGTTTTTTTATATAAAAACATTTGCGATTTTTGTCTTTAAGTTGTACTAAGATTGAACTACTAGAATACGTGTAGATGTTTACTGGCAAATTTGTATAGTGACAGTTATAAACATTTTATTATTATTTGAACTTCTATTACTAATTATTTAAGGCATAAAAATTTGTGTTTGCATGTTTTTTTGAGAATAACATTAATTTATTTGACGCAAAAGCATGTAAAAACTTAGAGTAAAATGTTTTTAAGCTGTACTATAATACCGAAAAAAAATATGCCTAACACACTTAAAATAACATAAATGTGGATTTAAAGCTAAAAAACCGTTCAATACAGGCATAAATACATTTTATAAATATTTTAATATAAATCTAAGAGGAAATACCTAATCTACAGGCAACAGAAAATTTTTTTCGCCCAAAAGTCGTGATTCCATAAAAAAAATTATATTTTTTTCATAAAATATATAGTTTTTTTTGCTAATAAGCATGCGCCCAGCTTTTTTTGCTAACAAAAAAAAAAATCTTTAGAATACATTTTAGATGATTAAAAAAGAGATGATTAAAAAAGAAATTCTTTTTTTTCCATAGGTTTAAACATTTTTGTAGGCATAAATATTATATTTTTATAGCAAAATTTATCTAGAGTCGTATATGTGCCATTTTTCCTTGATTTTTTTTTGTTGCCTTTAACCCTTTCACGACCAGTGATTTTTCTAGACCCCTCTTAATGCCCAGGATTTTAATATAAAATTAAGAAGAAAA
>JAQFYM010001564.1:0-31943 GCA_034694785.1 Agrenia bidenticulata | reverse complement strand
TTCAGTCCCAAGAATAGTAAAATTGTCTAATTTTAATTTAATATGGATACTAATGGTATAATTGTATAGTCTATTTTTTACAAAATTATCATGTCAATATTTCAATGTATTCACATCTAATTCCTTTGGGTAGATTCTATTTTGCCATTGTCAAGACTCTTTTCTTTTCTTTGGTGCTTATTTCATCTAGTATGCTACTTCCTCAAATATTGTCCACAAGGGAAATTCTCTTCTATGTGAACTTAATTCAATGTGGGCAATATCTCTATTAACTAGTATCATAAATGTGTTAAAATCAGGGACGTTTTCTCCCATGAATTTATGTCCATTATTGTCATTGTTATTTCTAGCGATATCTTTATTTGCAAAGAATAAATTTTTCGACTCTGGTGTTATGTTTTTGAATTCTGAACTACCCTCACAATTATATAAGTTAGATCTAGAGATAAAAAGTTCACGTCCCTTGGCAACTACGTTATTTATATCTTCTCTATTTTTTATAGTTCTTTTTGTAAACAATCTATCATCGACTTTGAATTCATTATATCCATTTCTATGTGCTATTTGTTGATTTTTCTCTAGTAATTGTAAATTTTTATCATCCTTGACTCCATCTATATTATAATTATTGGCTTTATTTATTTTTTCATCTTTGATATCCTTTTTTGATGAACTTACATTTATAACAAGATTAGCGGGCCCTCTTGTTTTTAAATATAGATTTTTATATTCTTTTACGCCATTCAAATTTATAACAGCGTCGCGTGTTGGTAATTTTTTGGATTCTTCTGATGGTTCTATTCTACTGATAATTCTTTTCTCCGTTATACCATCATTATTCTGATCAGTATTTGATGGTCTATGTTTTGTTAAACCCACAAAATTCGTCGTATTTTTATTTTCTAATGTCTTAATTCTATCAAACTTTGATTTAAGTTTTTAGTTATAATCTTTCATATTCTGCGTGTGCGTTTTTTTGTCATTTGGGTGGCCTCTTTGATTCTATTGGTGGTTGGTGCGAAATCCATAGTTTTTACGGTATTGGCACTATTTAAATGGAACAAATTATCCATAGGTAACACTTTTTTACTATCACAACTGGAATCTTCCCCTGTACCTGAATTCACATTCTTATCTAATGTATCATAATCTGGAAAGTGATTAATATTTGCAATTTCATCGGAGTTATTTTGTGAATCTTCAGATTTATCGGATTTAATCTTATGTAGCGGTGATTTAGATTGATCACTATATTCGTCTTTTTCGGTAT
Source organism: Agrenia bidenticulata (assembly GCA_034694785.1). Taxonomy (NCBI): domain Eukaryota; kingdom Metazoa; phylum Arthropoda; class Collembola; order Entomobryomorpha; family Isotomidae; genus Agrenia; species Agrenia bidenticulata. Next base: position 30,673 of record JAQFYM010001564.1, on the reverse strand, counting down.
GTATTGTGCCCTTTTGATTATTTACAGCTTTTTCTACACTCGTTTTAGTAATTTTTAAACTCACTTTTTTCGTTAATGTTCGCTTCAATCTTTTGAGTATAAGTCACCTTCGAAATTCTTACCCCCTCGTTTGTACCTCGGTTTTCGTTTGAGTCTGTCACATTCTTACTGGGCTGAATTACACCATCTATAGCAACAAAGACTACTATTTGCTCTACTTCAATATTCTCTGTTAAATTATTTGAAATATTATTAATTTGCTCCCTTTCAGGTTCTTTTTCATTCATATCATCGCAAGCTGCTTTCAAAACGATGTCAGTTGCCTTTTATTCAATTCGGCATTTATTTCGCTTTTTACTCTGTAACTAGTGTCATATGTGAAATAACACTGAATGCTTTTTAAATAATTAGCATTAAATTGCTCTATATTCATATAATATTTTAAGATAAAATCGTACATTTTAGCAATTATTTTCATAAACTTAACATTATTATTGTTTAGTGTAGATAATATTTCACTCAATGCTGCTTGGTTATTAATAAACCTGATCTGCATATACTCTCTTATGGTATCTATATTAACAGAAAAGGTAACTTTGATCTTTATATCTACTTCCTTTTTGAATACTGCAATAATCGGGTTCTTGAAAATTGAGACATTTGATGATATTTCCTCAAACTTCTGTTCCATTTTGCTATAAATATCAACTGTTCGATCAAATCTTTTAGCATTCATTGGCCTTATGCAATCAATAAAAAAATCTTCCAACGCGTAGAAAATATGTATTTCAATTCTTGTTTCCCCCAGGCTGACTTGTTTACATATATGATTCATCATTCTTAAGTAAGATGCCAAAAAATTATACAAATCATAAGTATACATGCTAAATTTATTTCGGACATCATATGGGCGTTCTAATTTCTCGAAATTAGCCATATTCATTACAAACTGGTTAAAAACTGTGATGTCAAGCTTAGCGCTTAACTGACAAACTAACTCCTCTGAGACTTGAATAAATGGCTTCATAATTTTTCCATTCATATTTCTATAGAAATGATCAATATCTTTAACTGCATACAGGTTACCCTTATAGTTCTTTTCATTATTTAATCTGGCTTCCCTCGTTAAAATTTCAGAAAGTGCTTTTGAAAGCAAACTCGTAAAGCCGTCTTTTGAATCAAAGTTCTTATCATGCACTTGTGTTAGCCCGGCTAGATGTAAGCTATATTGTGTCTTGATGAAATACTTAAATGCATCAGAACTCATTTTAGAATTTTCTTTTTCTTTAAAATACTGAACCAAGTTTAAGAATGTAGTTAAGCTTGCCTTTTTGAACATCATAAACTCTCTTATCAAAATGTAACATGCAAGTTCGTTCTTCTGTGCTAAATTATCACATTTGGTGTTACTATGAAACAGATAGATGGCAGTTGGTTCTTTGTCCCAAAATTGACCTATATACGGATAAATTGTAAAAGCGAACACTGCCAGTCCAAAGAAACATACAAGTAAACTTATAAAATGTTTTATATTGAACATTTAAAGAAAAGGGTGCCAGAACAATAACTTATATATAAAAATCAATTATACAAAAATAGCAAATTAATATATTTAAATTTAACGTAGAACATATATTGGTAGACAGGGTTGCCAGACACAATACCAAATTTTGTATATAAATCAGATAATAAATATACCAGAAATATTCAAAATTTTTTTTTATGGGCAAAAAATCACTGTTAATGCATAAAATGTGTTTTTTTATATTTATTTTTTTAAACATTAAAATCGTATGTAAAAAAATAATTATAATTTAAATATATACAAAAACTGATTTTCTTTTTTGTTGTAAAAATTTTATATTACATATGCAGATGTATATTACGTTTTGCAGAAATATATCAAAATTATGCTATTTATGGTGCTGATTATGCACAGAATTCAGCAAAAAGCTCTGTGTACAATTTTAAGTTTTATATAAAGCTTTTTATGAAAAGTGGGAATTTCTGTGGTCATTTTGGCATCTTTACAGAAAATATAAAAAAAAATCAGTACAATATATTTTTAGTATTTATTTACATTATATTCCTATCTCTTTCTGATAACACAATAAGAATTTTACGTTCCCTTAAGTAGGGGTAAAAAAATACCAATTAAAAATGTAGAAAATGTAAATATATAACTGTCTTAAATCGTTAACCACCAGAACCCTTTTTTATGGTTAAGATAATTTTTGTATTTTGTTGTTTTAGCTGTCATTCTGTCTTAAAATAAGACATTTTGTAATTTTTTATATAGATTTCTTAAGAAAAAAGTAGCCCGCTTAGTAATGGCTGTAACATTTACAAAAAATAAGCGTTTGGTTGAACGGGCGAACGATATGCTTGCAGTGAAAAATTTATACTTTCGTAGAATGATCAAAAATTGTCAGACCTAAGCTTATGCGTAAATATTAAATTTTATAAAGATAAATTTAAAATTAAATTTTATAAAGATAAATTTAAAATTAAAATTTATCGAAAAAATATTGTGTTTTTTCTAATTATTTTTTTATTCCTATTTTAGGGTGACAGAAACCTTTTTGATAAGCGATAATTAATATATCTAAATTGTCTTTGTTGTTTACAAGAATAATTTTGGTTAATTCATTTTTACCGCTTCAAAAAAATTTCAGGATCTACACTTAATTCCTCTTCTTAATATTTATTGGTATCTATGAAAAGGCAGGCAAATTATTTTCTATAAAAAGAAATAAAATCCTACATATGCAAGTAAACTCTAAAAATATACAAAAAAAATACCAATGGAAAAACAATAAAGAATATACCAAAAAAATGGAAATTCTGGCAAATATATACATTCTGGCAACCCTGTTGGTAGATGTTCGTAGGACCGTATTTTAAAATAATAAACCAGTGAGAAACAAGGATAAGACTCTATGTCTAAATTTTTTAAACGCCTAGCTAAAAATTATAGCCGTTTATATTTGTGTTAGCGAGCTATAAATCAATGTTTATGTTCCGACTAGAAGTTTTGAAATCTTCGGGTATCGGGTAGTACACGTCGGGTAAAATCCCGGGTAATTAATGTAAAATTTTTGTTGAATTTTTTCTGTACGTAATAGAAAATTTAACAAGGATAATTTTACAGTAGAGTAATTTTTATGTAAGATAAAGATTTTATTATACTTAAGAAAACTAACAAATATTTATACTATGTTTTAAATGCTGTTAGGGCATGTATAAATGAAACTAAAATAAATAGAAGAACAGAAAAAATTTGTTAAAAAAATTTAACCATTTACAAGTAAATTACGGCTTTTTAGACGAATTTTGGGACAAGAACACGCAGAAATCTTATATATGTGTTTATTTGCTAACTTAGGCAGAATATTTCTATAAATGTACATTTAAAGTAAATAAGATGGTGCACGCGTTGATTTTTTTTGCATTCGAACTATAATTTCAATATGTTTAGAAATTTACAACAATTTTTTTAAATACACTTTTATTTACTCTTTGTTTTTTTCATACATTCGAGTAAAGTTTATGGGTCAATGTTTTCATAATACAAATTTTCTTTTTTTTTGAAATAGCTACATGTCATTTTATGCCATAATGACAGATCACACCACGGTGTTGCTATAAAAAGAAAAAAAAAATGTTTGCAATTGGTAAAATACACTAAGTGGGTCATCCTTTTATCGATTTGTTTGCATTTAAGTATTCACGCTTAGTAAAAAAAACAATTTTTTTTACAAAATACTATGATTTGCAATAAATTCACTGCTTTGTATGTTTCTCTGTCAAATCTATAGAATTACGGTCATGCAAATAGTAATTCGGGTAAAAAAAAAATCGGGTAGTAAAAACTTCGGGTATCGGGTCGCGTATTTAGCCGATGCATATTGAATCGGCAAAATCTACCTAGTCTGCTTATGCCCTTAAATATAACTCATCATTTTTTAAATTTGGTTTGCTGGCGAGTAAATTCGAAAAGTTACAATTATGTTTAAATAGAAATTCACGCCATATAAAAAGTGTTTCAAATCTGAATAAAAACAAAATTATTAATGTTTATATGCAGTTTGTTATTATCAAAATTATTGTTATGTGTGTATTATGAGCAGTCCTCTGATCAAGGTAGGGGCTCTATAGAGGAGGGCAAAAATAAATTTTTGTTATAATAGCTATTATGGCAACATAGGGGGGGTTGATAATTTAATATAAAGAGAAACGGGAATGAATGTAAATCTGATATCGTATAGAATAACATACTATAAAAAGTGTTATGCATATTCTTTATTTGCATAAATTTAATTTTTTAATACACATATGATGTTCATAGATACCCGGTTTTTACTGTGCAAATACATAAAAATAATAAATCATAAAAAATCCGGTATCTTTAGGATCTCCGAATAAGGGCGATGCCCTATAGGCAGGGGTTATTAGCATGGGGGTGGGGGGGGGGGGGGCTCAGGTCCTAACCCCCCCTTGCATTTTAATCTTGACCTTTTTAGAGAGGCTGAGCCCCCATGTATTTATTTTCAATTTTAAAACTTATTTCAATAAAAAAATATTGAACTGCAATTAAGATACGTTTCAGAAATGCAGGTATCAAAAAAAACAGTTTTTTATAAACAACAATAAACATGAAAATTGCATTTCAAAGATGTAACTACTGTCAAAAGCGTTTCTTTAACGTAAACTTGTTAAATATTCATATGATATGATAGCAAATACGCGAAAATACAAAATCTTGCAATACAAAGACACGAATTTGCTGTAGCGACTATCACACAAGCGCCTGCCCACAGAAACACAATATCTTCAGGCAAAATATCTATGCTGAAAATGCAGTTGCTTAAAAAACGCGTATCCACCTTTTAATTTTTTATTTTATAAAAAAATCTGCGTGCAAGTTTATTTTACGCGACATTCTTTACAAAAAAGTTTTTTTTTTTTTTTGCTTCTATACAAAAAACACAAAAACCCTTTTAACGTTTTTTTTTCAGCAAAAAAAAATTGTAGTATATAACTGCGTGTTTCTGTGTGGAACCTATTATAAACGTATAGTTTTTAATTTATCCGATACCGATTTTGCAAGGGTATTTTTTTTTTATTTTACACAATTGTTTTGTATTTACTCGGTTGACGACTAGTAATTCATGCAAAACTAGAAAATTCGTTTTGTACGTACAGAAATCAGCACGAGTGCTACCGAAGGCTGTTAATTACCTGTTGTAGTTTTCATGTATTAAGAAACGTAAATAATATATGTATAAAATGTTATTTATCACATTTAGCTACAAATTTAAAATTTGACACCTCATGCGCACTTGCGTTTTAACGAACATATATTGGTTTTTTTATATTTTTTTTGACCATGATAAATAATGTTTTTCTTTGTCTTTCATAAACAATTTTTTTTGTTCCGATACTTCGCTAAACATGATAACTCAATATCTGAATTTTTGCAGCAAAAAATCTCTTACATAAACTGGAAGCAGTTTTTACAAAAACTTTGCGCATTAATCTTGTTTTACATGTTAACCTTAGATTTCGAATTATACAACATAAAAAATTCATATAAAAATAAAAAAACACGGTGAAATGAGTTGCACCTGGACAAGTAAGTATACTTATAAACTAATACAAACCCGATTTTGACCCTGTGTCTACTTGAAGTTAAAAATTTTACATAATTTACACATGTTGTTATAAAAATTCCACAGAAATTGCATAAAATATATTTTGTTTTTTTTTTTTCGATGCAAATTATGCACGCACTAAAAACTGCGTATGTTCCTGAACAAAAGTCGCGGAAATTATTTTCTTTGTTGTGCAATAAAAACAAAAGTTACACATACACCGGTTTTTTTGTTGGTTTTTGTTTTGGAAGTTAACAATTGGATTTGTACACTTTTTATAGTTTTATATAGAAAAATTTTTTACGTATATAATTTTGGTTGTTTTCGTTTGAAGATACAATAAGGCAGCTGATCAAATACAAATAATTGACTTAGCATATTAAATTGTTTAATTAAGTATATTGCTTGTTGCGCATACAATATTTTGTGTGCAGTTTCACTAAATAAAAAAAGGTATGGACACGCGGATGTTTTGTAAAAAGAACACCAACGTCTAAAGTCGCATATATTTGCGACAAAGGCAGCGGGACAATTTTTTTATATAGAAATGCATCATATAAGACTATATAATGCAAAAAAACGTAGTATCTGTGCACAATAAACGACAAACACTACACAAGTTGAATAAAACATGATTTGCTATATTGTATTGTTGATGTTACCTGCAAACTCAACGCTATCAATGCCGAATTTGCAAGGTAATACAGCATAATTAATACTTGTACACAAATAACAAAAAAAAATACTCTGGCAAGATCTTTGCCATATAACATGATTGTCTTGATTTAAATTTTTTTGCACGCAAAGAGATTTATAATAAATATTTTGCGTAAAATAAAATCAATACTGCGTTTTAAAACACGTTAATTTACAATGAAATTTTTTCCGTCAGCAAACTATCGTTGTATTGGCTATGAAAATACAGCTTTTGTTATGTTTAAGGTACTTTACCGGTCGTATTATATAAAAGTTACAGTGACTTTGCAGCCTTTTTTTTAAGTATAATTTGTTGATTTAAGAGTAAATATGTATAAAAGACAAAAGTAAAAAAGTGTAATACAAAAACATCATATAAATGCAGATACAATGCTCAGCGTACAGTTTATAGAGAAAAAACCCACTAAATGGTGTATTTTATGGATAAAAAAAAAGTCTACATAAAACAAAAATTAAACAAAGTATAAGAAAAGAAAAAGCAACACTAGTAAAAGACATTATATTTTTTAAGTGCATAATTAAAGCCATTTTTTTTGTTCTTTACATAGTTTTTTTTGCATTTCTATAATTTTTAACAAACAAAAATTAACCTAAAGATTTATGATATGCACTTGAGAACAGAATATATAAAGTCTTAAGGCTTTGTGATATTTTTGCCATTATCATTTTTTTATTATCTAAGCATGAAAATCAAATTTTGGGTAAAGTAGTCATAAAGCTTTTGAATCTAAGGGCAACATTTCAGATAATACTCTGGATGTGTACTATGTAGAACGCTCGCAGATACTGTATACTAGGGTAAATAATACAAAACGAAAAAAATAAAAGGCAAATAAATCTATCTGAACACAACACCTAGGTATTTATACGTAGGTTTTTTCTGCCTCGGTACAATTTGAAACACAAAAATCAGATTGAATTTTTATATTATTTACGCTTTTATCTAAAAAATTAAATTATATGGTGCTTATAAATTTTAACCCCCTTGTATTTTATGTTTTTTAAAAGCAGATCGGATGAATATGCAATAATATCGAGTGCGTCTGATGATTTCGCAGATCTGATAATTGTTCTAATTTAAGATAAAATCTTCAATTGCAAATGGTTTAATAGAATGATTACACGTTCAACTAGCTGGATGTTGCAAGTTGAAACATTTATTAATCCACAATTTCGAGAACATTTTTAGAATAAGTAAAAACTAATTTGAGATAGTATTTTGTATCTATGTTATATTAATCGATGCATCAAAAACATCTAATACATATTTAGTACGTATAGTTTTATACTTTCTTAATATTGTATTAGAAAAATATTTCTCATCGTGACGTGGCAGATAAAACCGACCCCCACTTTCATATATTTGGAAAACCATTTAAATGGTAACACTCAGGGCTGCCAGAACATATACCAGACTGGTACATATTTTTAGGCCTACAATTTAACCCATATATACCAGTTTAGTTTTGTCTATAGATATTCAAGAAAGTGCTTTTACAAAGTTTTGAAAGTGATGTTTTTTTCATCGCATTAGAATATGGAATGACTAAACCCATATCAAAGTACACTCAAAATTTGCAAGTAAAGAAAATAACACTTAGAACAAAAAAAGCAGTAGTTTTACATTTATACTATAGTTAGAAAACATTGCTTTACATTCGTTCGTCAAATCGCGCCATCTTTTTATTGCTTTTTTCGTAAAAAATACACGAAAATGTATATATAACTTAAAAAAAAGTTTAGTTAAAAAGTATACGAAAAAAAACTTAATTTTAAAGCTGTAACTTTCTTTTCGCAATCGCTAATTAAGCATTGTGTTAATTTTCAGAAATAAAACAATAAAAAATATAGTGTAACTATAGCATATATAATATTTTGCATATATAGCGATACCTTTTTGGCATATTCCAAATGATTGTAGTTATACATTCGTTATCCATTAAGTCTAATATTTACTACCCCTTTTTGCAAAACCTATCATTTAAGCCGTATTACATATATTTTTGCTATATTGGAAAGACTTTTAAAAATACATATATGTGTTTTAAACCTTTAATGATTTTTGATAGCTTAAGACTTGTTCTCTCAAATTAATATGAACCACTTGCTTATTGATTCGGGAAAGATCCACCAAACTTTTACGAAGTTCTAGAATTTTTGAAGATCTAAAAATATACCCCATATACCAGAAATATAACCCCGCCTATTTTGAGACTAAAATATACCCCATTTTTGGAAAATGACCTGAAAATATACCTTCTGGCAGCCCTGGTAACACCTATATTTTATAGTAAATTACAAAATGAACTGATTTATTTGCCTACTACAACAAGACTTAAGAGTTAAAGAACGCGTTTATGCGTAAAGGCAGTCTAAGGGTACTATCGCAGCAGTTGATGGTACTCACATACCAATTGAAGCACCGGAAATCTGCCCGGAACGATACTTAAATCGTTAGAGTTTTCATTCAGTTGTGTTTCAATTGACCGTGAACCATCAATGCGAATTCCGACATGTTTTCGGCATTTATCCTGGATCATGTCATGATTTATTTTTTTCAACGCATTCTTTTTTTTTGAATATGTTCTTAATTATAAACAAAACCATATTTTATAATTGGCGATTCGGCCTATCCTGCCATAAATCGCCTCGGAAGGCCGTTTAAAAGGGAGTTAGATGCAGAAAGACTAATTTTAATTCGGTTTAAGCAGCCAGCGCATGACAGTGGAGCGATCAATTGGTCTTTTAAAAGAAAGTTTAGAAAATTTAAATCAGCATCAAAAAATGGAACATCAGATAATTTCATAAAACAATTCCTATCTGCCTGTATGATCCATAATATTATAATTAAAAATGAAATAGTTGATTCTTATAAGATTGCTGTTGAGAATAGTCATACAGATATGCAATTTGATAAATAATAAAATCATTTATTTAGGCTTTAGTATTTTTATTTACATTATAATTGCAGTTATACCGAAAACAAATAGGACTTGCAACAGTGGCGTATCTAGGGAGGGGGGGGGGCTGAGGAGGCCGCAGCTTCCTAAGTAAATTTGCGCCCTGAGGTTAAGGGGGGGTCCAACTTTAGGAGGCGAATTTTGTAAAAAAGAGACTAGGTAAAAATTTTATTTTTCTAAAAATTCTTAAATTTATTTTTTACTTTATATAAATTTCATAAAAATAATATTAGGACAAAAATAAAATTGCAGCCCACCCTCTTTTTTTTCCTTAGCTACGCCCTTGACTTGCAAACACTTTAATTTTTTCTTTATAAAAATTTATAAATATAGTTTTTCTAAATAGTGTTGGCCCGAATATTGCGCAAGAAAGTAAAAGCATTTGTAAATTTATTTTTTATATGGTAAAAGATTTTACTTATTTAGGGAATATAAAATAAACTTTATTATTTTTTTAATACTTTTTAGATTATTTATCCTTTTTATCAAGTTTTGCTGCAATTAACATTTAGATTGTTGTTAGTTCACTTGTTTCATTTTGCTAATTTTTATGATCCATTTCTAGTTTTTTCAATCTTTTAACATTTTTATTTTCAACTTTCATCATCCCCAATTTTTCTTTTGCATTTCGACGACTCTACCATAATATGCAGCCTTAGACTCGTTACGAGCTCTTATTTCATCTACAAGTTTTTTCTTGATATTTTTTTGGATCATCCTTATTGTTTCGCTTTGGTGTTCCATTTGATGAGGTCTTATGTTTTGTTTCAGGGTGTGCTTTATCGCTTTTTACTATATTTACTTTGTTTTGAAGAGCTGGCACAAAATATCGACTATCTAAAGTATAAATTATTGCCGGCGGCGTAACTGAAGGATCAACTGCAAAACAACTCCTTAAAATAAAATAATGGGGCTATTTTGGAGCTTCCTTGCTACTTTGATTCGATATCATTTTAATTTTTTTATTTCTTAAGAAGATAGTAATACTTATCTTTTACGTAACTCTTAGTAAGATCAGCATTAGAAGTTTAAGCTAATGTATCCCAAGCAATTTTATTTTTTGACCATTTTCAGAGGCCAGTGCAAATCGGTCTATATACTCCATGGAATTCATCATCGCAGCAATGTAAATTATTTTTTCCATCTTCAATATTTGTCGTCATTTTGGGCTTGCCGTCGACTCGCCGTTGTCGAATTGCCGCATCTTAGGGCTTCGCCCTAAGATGCGGCAATTCGCCACGCCCAAAAGAAAGAAGAAAATAAAAAAAAAATTCGCTTAAATTATATGTAGATCTAAAAATGTCAAAAAATTGTTACGAACAACCGTATCCATTCTATACGGTACAAAATAAAAAATCTAATAAAAATTATATAAAGTAATAATAATAATAATGAAAATAATAATCAACATAATCATAATAATAGTAAAATAACAACAATTTAAAAATAAATATAATGAAAAAGTTGGGTTCGGGGTAGCGAAAATGGCCTCAGAACCTAGGAATAAAATAACTGATGACAAAAGGTACATAGTTATTTTAAAATCATCCCTTTTATAGGAAGTTATCGGTTTTCGAACTATTTTGTCAACATTTTATCTTTATAGATGTGTATTTTATTCTTTTACTATCCATCTAAAAATCATTTCTGGTTAAAAATAAAAACACCAATCACCGCGATTTGTACATTGGACATACTTTTGGATGATGGGATTTATACCGTTGAGCCATATAACTTGAAAATCGGCTCTATATAGATTAGTTCCATGCTTAATCTGTTGAAAACAAATTAAGCTTATAGGCAATGATGCCTCAACAATTATAAACAACAAAACTGATTGTCGTGCCTTGGAATAAAGGCCGACCGGTAGTCAGGTACTGGTGATATATAAACGAATATATGGGTCGTGAAAGCCTTATTTGACTTATTGTGGTAAGATCTTGTTTTTTGTTTATTTTTGTTACTATCTGAGCGTGAACTATTAATAGAAGAGTATGTTTTATTAATTTTATTTACAAACGATTGTGGTGATACGATACCACGTAATTATATAACTTTTATTTTGATTTTCATTTATCAATGTAATGTATGATTAATTCAAATGTAATTAAAATGTCATGATTAATGCAAGGGCATGACACTGATATAATAATATTTCATTTCATGCGCCCTCAGAGCTTTCGTGCCGCAACCGCGAAAGTAAAAATATAATTGTTCTCTTTATACAAAAATATAAATTATAGACAGAGATATTTTATGTTTACTGTAAATGTTAGATAATTTTTTCCATATTTTATTTTTTTATACTTGCCAAAAATACAATAAAAGTTAAAACATCTAAAAATTACAACAAATATGAATTTCTTAGTGTTTTAACTTTCGACCACATATAGATTTTTTAGTATAGTTAAAATTTCTTTTTTACAAAAAAAGTAAACCCACCCTAATTTTCGCCTGATGGCACACTCGCGCATAGGCCGCTCGACAATAAAAACAAAAAATTACAATATATATATGAAAATCACTGCAATAACTAGTATAAAAATCATTTTATGCCTTTCAATGAAATTATTCAGTGAGTACTTCGTACTATTTATTCAAAAAAAATTATCATCTACTATTACTAGCCAAAAACATAAATACCTTAAAAACTAAAACAAAAAATAAAATTCCGGATTTTTTTATAATGTTTAAAATCATTGTGAAAGATAATTAAACCTTGCAAAAAAAATTAAAGTAAAATTCATATTATAAAAGTAAAGTGTAATCATTATCTTAATGAAAAAAACATTAAGAGTATTTTTAATAAAAAAAATTATAGTAAGTGAATTTTGCAGATAATTAGAACTACCTTCTATTTTGTCGTTTTTTTTTTGGCTTCCATGCTTTCATTTTATAATCATTTAAAAAGTAAAAAGCATTAATTTTAGTTTTACTTTACATTATTAGTTAATTTTTTTAATATATTTTTTTTTGTTTTATGCCCTTTTTCGCATTTTTAAAAATATAATTTTTTTAAGGTGTTTTAGGTAATTTTGATTCTAGAAAGTGTATACTTTTGTAAAAATAAATTAAAAAAAGCAAAAAGAGTTTAAAAATTTTTTTTAGTTCTTTGCTTAGTTTTGGGTAAAAAATTCATTCGACATTATTTTTTTTTAATCTTTTTTTCTGGTTTTTTTCCTTAATTTTTTAGGTACATTATGGGTTTGCATTTGTTGTCAATAGCTTAATACTTTTTTTTTCGCTACCTATAGCTGTTTCTTAAAATTAAGCTTTTCAAAATTAGTTTTTGTTTTTAGGCTACTAAAATATAATTAACCAATATATATAATGTTTTTATTATTTTAACACTTTTGATTTTTGTCTAAAAAAGAGGTTTTTTTTAGATTCCTTTTTAATTTTTTTATATATATTACTTTTTACGGTTGTATGTCATACTTCTTTCATTTTTTCATATTAAATAGAAATAAAATAGCCTTTGATTTTAATTTAGTTTTAAGATATATTTATATTTGTAATTGTTGGGTCTGGAAATAGCATTTCCACCCCCCTTGCCCCAGAAACACAAACTATAACAAACTAGGCATAAAAATGCGATATAATAGGCGCAAACGAAGCCCCGGCGTTTTTGCATCGTTTGCGCATAAAATCGCGTATTTAGATTGCCTAAACACGTGTCTCAAATCACATTGGTTATTGGGGGGATTTGACACGCGAATCTTTGATTGTTTAATTGATAGATTAAGTTTTAATATATCATGTATCATATGTTAGAGCGTGGGCTATATAAGGACAATGGGTTTAAATAAATAGTAGGTTTTAAGGTTTTTTACAAAGAAGTCAATAGTGTCCCCCGGCTCATCCAAAAGTAATATTTTCAAAAAAGAATTTTTTCTTGTTTTTTCTTTTGTAAGGTAATTTGTAAACCATTTTTTTGTTAGGTTTTAAATGTTTTTTCTGTACTCCATTAATAGCACAAATTAAAAAGTTAAAAATTTCACGAGATAAGCCCAAGGCAGGATTGAATGCCTACCAATATCACTTTGAAAAACGTAAGGATGGCAATAAAAGATCGAACAACATCGATCGTGCATGCAAAGGCAGGAGAAGTACAGACGAACGGATAATTGTGTAATTAAAATTGGACACGATGTGCATCAACCTTATCGTAACTTGGTTACAGCTAAAATAGTAAAACGTCGACGTAAGGAAAATTCTACAGCTAGTGATGCTCCAGCAAGCGATGTTTTTACTGATGCAGTCGCAAATTTACTAGAGGAAGTCGCAGTTCTCTTGCCTCAGCCTAGATCCATAACCAGTGATATAACTAAACGAAGAAATATAGAAAGTGGGTTTGCAAGAGCTGAATTTGTTGATATACCTGATCAGGTTAAAAAAACATAAAATTGGGAAAAATTTCTCTAACATGATTTAGGAATAGAAAATCGAATAGATTTGTTATATTTGCATTTATGTATTTTCTAAAGAGGAATAGGAATGTCTCTACTTGGGCTATGGATGATACTTTCAGGGCTGTGTCATCATAATTTTCCCAGCTTTATACTATTCATATGTATGTTTTTGGAAAGTTTTTTTCAGTATTTTTTATATTCATGAAAACTAGAAGAAAAGAAGATTATATAAATGCATTTAGTTATTTATCTATAAATACGGAATTTTTACCAGGGCAGATTTTAAATGACTTTAAAAGAAGCAGAGTCGGCAATTACAAATGTTTTACAAGAAACAAAGGTTTATGGGTGTTGCTTTCATTTCCGACAATCAATACGGCGGAAAATACGGAATGCCGGACTTACAGTACTATATAATGCTGATTTGGCATTAAAAATTTCTGTTTGATTAGTTTTTAAATTTGTATTTGTGCCATTTGTTTTATCTAGATAAATATTTAATTATTGTATGAATCATGCAAGCAAAACAATCTGGGGATATTTTACGCGAGTTTATTTTATATTAAAAAGATAACTATTACTAATACGTTCAAGGACTAAATGCAGCCACACAAAAAATACGTCTATAATAGTCATGTTATACTATACAATCAAATAACAAATTGGTTGCAACAACAACTAATGCAATTGCAGGATGCCATCGAAGTCTAAATGCACGATGTGTGGCATTACATCTTAGATTTCCTAAATTAATTAGCATCTTACAAAAAGAAACAGTATTAGCAAAGCATTACTTCGTCAGTTTAAGTTCTGGGCAAACAATAGTCGTGGCAGGCGATGATTTTAAAATGGAAAAAAATTAAATATTTAAAAGTGTACGATCTTATCTAATTAATAAGAACTTTGAAGTGCTCAATAAGAAAATGCGATGATAAACTGCGGTAATAAATAATATTTAGTTTATTATATCAATTTATTACAATTATTATATTGCTTGTTTTATATATTTTTTTGTAAAGTGTCAAAAATCTTATATATTATTATATATGGTTCTACTACAACCTATCTTTTTGCCTTGGTTTTATGACATTTTAAATATTATTAATACATTTTGGCGTTATTTATATATTTATAATCTAATTTTTTTGAATTTAATAGAATATGCATCTTTATTTCTTGTTTATATTGGTAAAGAGGAAGTTCGTGCTTTTTTAATATACGCCGGATTGTTTCAATCTCTGTCTAAAGATGTCATAAGCTAAACATTTTATTTTTGATCTATTTCTTTATGTTTTTTTCTTCTTTACGTTATTTTGTTTTTCTATTTACTTATTCATTTTTTTCTTTTACATTTTTTTACTTTTGTTTTATTTTTTTCGTTTCATTGAATAATTCATCCTTGTTTAATATTGTACATGTATTTTATAAATATAACAATTTGGTATTTATTTATTTAGATTTTATTGTATTTTTACTTTTTCTGTGCATTTTTTTTCGTGAGCATGCATAGCTTTATCCCTCTTGTACTATCTTTGGTATTATAAATAATTAGAAATAAACGAAAGTACTCTCATGTTTTAATTAATTTGCTCTTTCTTTCTTCGTATTTGCTTTTTTTTACTTTTAGTTTTTCTATTTACAACTTTTCTTCCTAATTATTTTTTTAATTAATCTGTTCGTAAATATCTAATATTTCTACTTGGTTTGCTTTTTTTTAACCTTTTTCGGCTTGTTGATTTAATCTTTTTCTTTTTTTCAATCTTTGTGTTTCTAATTTTTATTCACCCATTTTTATTTACCAAGATTTTTCCACGTCGAATAGCCGCATCAAAGTCGACCGATTTCGCTGTGCGTCAACTCACCTGCAGCGAGTCGACGCACAGCGTGTCTTTATACTTACTATAATTCCACATCGCAACAATTTAAATTATTTTTTCTATCTTCAATATTTGTCGTCATTTTATGGAAGTATATGAAAAATACTTAAGGAAAAAAGCAAAAGTTGCTAACCTCGGTATAAACCCCCACCTGGGTACAAAATTGACTAGGTGTTTTTGCGATATGAGAAAAATAAAAAATACACCTAAGTGTACCTTTGTAAATTATCAATTTACCAAGGTGGTTATAAAAACACGATTTTCTATACTTAGGTGGTAAGAATTTACTTAGGTACAACTAAAAAGGCTTTTTAAGGGCACCAGAAAACACCGCAGTAAAATCTGAAACACGCTTTTAATATCTGTATATTTTTAAGGTCTAAGAAAAAACATAATTATGACTGATTTGTGTATAGTTTAGTGTTTTAAATCTACTTTGCCGCAATTTTACAAGATCTGCTATACTACAAAACCATGTATCATGTAAAAAAAAATTGCTTTTTGCCTACATACAAGTTTTTATGCGTTGTTTTCTTTTTCATGTTAGTAAGAAAGATCTCATACATGTGTAGTTATGTGCTATTTCTATTTCTACTGCGTAAGAAAAAGTTTACATGCAGATGCAGAGTTCGAGTTGCCACAAGGCCTTGCGTTTTGTATTGGTGCACATATTGAATATAATACCTAGTTATTAAAAATTCTTTACTTTATTTAAAAGTCAAAATTCTATACATGCAATTTATCTTTTACAATCATGACATCCCACATATTCCTTAATTGCTCCTTTATCGTAAATCACCTTTATAAAAGCCAAGCCTTTAGGCCCTACAAAATATGAAGTGGCCCGAGGTTTTACATGACTACAACTGTTGATATGCTACTTCGCCTGTTCTTTTGCTACAGGTAACGGGCTAAATTTTGCACCGTTTAAATGGTTTAGTAAGTTTCATATTCATATGCTTAAGCTTTTACTTTCTATTTTAATATAAAAAATGGCATATGGAATTTATGGTTTTTTAGTAAAGTATAAAACCTGATTTTCAATGTGTATGAAAAACTTTTACGTTGATCACATTCTTGATTTACCAATATAAAAAAGATCAATTTTATGTTTTTATTTAACGCATGACACAATATTTGTCAGTATAAAAAAAATTGCAGATTTCATATCAAAAAAAAGTTTATATTGTAATTTAGACCCTACAAATATGAGGCACAACTCTACAATAGTCTGGCAGAGTTACCTTAGAGTAATACTGTACTTTTTATTTTTATCTCTTTTTCTTTTTTTTATTAGTCCATCAATACGTCATGAAGCCTACAGACTTTTTTTAAAGGATAGAAAAACCAGCTGATCTCTTTTTGGCATTTAAAAGGCAGATATATGAAGAGTCTAAAGCCACAGCCTTGATGTTATAACAAATCCCACTGTACAAGAAGACATATTTTACGCGACAACAACTATTGGGTGTAAACTTGTATATACTCAAGTGTATTGATTACTTTTTGAGGGAAAAATTTTAAGGTTTACCCATGGGTATTGTATAAAATAAAAAACCTATATGTAATATACCCTACGGGATATTGCATTTTATTGCTTGTTTGTATACATTTTTACAGTTAGACAATACCAATAAGAAAATAAAAAATGGGCTTTACTTCTTCGTATGATTACTAAGAGAAGTGCATCGTATAATTATATACACACGACGCAATATATCAATGATGCTGATGTAAAAGAGATATATGATTCTTATGTATTTGAATTAAGGAGAAGCAATATATTTCAATTACAAATATAATTGGACCCGGATTTACGACAAGTTAAATTAAAAAGAAAAGAAGAACAATAATCATCTACTCTAACGTTTTAATATGATTTAATTATAAACCTCTCGTTGTTAATTAGAAAACCATAATATAAAAGGTTATGCCCCAAAAATTATACTTTTAAGTATATATATATTTTACTTCATATTAATTGTATTATTATTAAAGCCGGGTTTTTATAATTCTTACCTAAAATTTTTGTGAATAAGCTATTTCTAGTAATAACTATTTTACTATATTTTAAGTAGTAATTTCTTTTTCATAAAAAACCAGTAAAGTAAAAAATTACAAGAGTACAAGGGTACGATTACAATTTTTCGCAAACGTTTTTTTTAAAGAAAACAGTTTTTTACTTTATACCCTTAAATCCTGGTCCATTTTTTGTTTAATTTAAGGAATAAAATACTAACCTTGTCAAAAAGAAACAAGAAAACAATGTTTCAGTGCATATTTCTGTCTCTTAAAGCTAATATAATTTAATAATTTAGTTTTTCTTGCTATAAATACTAGTTAAAAAAACTACAGACAAAATATGATACAAAAACTGGGTAATTTACAAAAATGCCCTCATTTTTCTCATTTATTGTAATAATTGCGTTAAAAACACTATGGAACCAATAGAAAGATGAAAACAAGAACATATCACAAATGAGACCCAGCAGAGCAAATTAATATGCAAAGAAGATGTTCCTAATAAAATGAACAATACAATGGATTAAAATGCATTAAGAACGAGCTCATCATTAATCTACGAAAATCTGTAATGAAATGCGTAAACACAATCAAGTAGGAGGAGAAATATAAAAAACAAAAAAAAGATAAAATAAATGATTTATTAACGGTTTAAGAAGTAAAAATAAAAACAAAAACAACATTAGTAATCAAAGATAACAAATAAAATAAAAACTAATGGCATCAACTAGAAAAGAACACAAAGAAAAATAAACAAAGCTGCAAGAAAAGACTATATAAAAATAATAGAAATTGTGAGTATAGACTAGTACTAAATATATACATCTTAAAAAAGTAATCAATTTACAGTACATCACATTTATATTACACTTTTTGGCATAGCAATTACCAAGAAAAAAAAAATAAAATTTCTTGCAAAAAAAAAAAAAATATTATTTATTTTGTTTCTTCTTCTTTCAAATGCATTTCGATTTCTTTTCAATTTAGGTCTACCTCCTTTACTTATTTTTAAAAGTGGTAATAATGATATAACTTCAAGATCACCTAGTATTAACGGCAGCATATGATCGAGAAAAGCCTTATTGTAGTCTTATGTAGTATATATTGTTATACTAAATAGTCAGAGCTGCCTTTACACTTTTCTATGCTTATATTTAAGGCAGGTAGGGGTACTTGCAATATTTTATGTGCATACACGAACACTTTCCTTTTTTATGAACAACAAGAAACTTATTGTCGAGACTAATGAAGAGATAATTGAATGCAGAACTACACATGATCTATTTTTATTACACTCTGGGCTAGTATCTGTTCCATTCTTGCACAAAACTTTGTTTTGGCAGTTATCCCAATTCTATATCTTTAAATTATCATAGTCATAGTACAATTATGGAGCCCTTGAATAATATCAAACAGATTCATTTGTCGATAACACGTTATCGTATTATTCATAGACTTACAGTGTTACTAGATTCCTTTTGATAAGTTGCTTTTTTACTCGACAATGTGCCGACTGTTTAGGGTTTAATTCGAAGAGGTAGCCGTATAAAACTTTACTTTGATCGTTGATTTCTTCTATATTTATTTTGAACATATTTCCTTGAACAGCTTTTGCGGGCTTATAAAACACATCAATTAATTCATTGTATCTAAATTTAAGGCAAATATTAGCCAGAAAAATGCCTCACCCAAATGAACGAGTTATTTTTAAGGGCTTTGTGTAATTGCCTCATATGTCTTTTGCCGCGATCACTTAGTATAAACTCCTCACTATTCATCTTTGTGATTCATTGGCATGTTTTATATAGTACAACCAATACGCTTCGTTTTTCCCCTTTAATAACAAGTATCCTAGCAGCACGATTTTATCTATACTATTATGTCCAACACATGTATGTAGAGTTAATTCAGAGCCATTTGTTAAAAATGTTTCGTCAAGATAAATGATTTTCCTACCATATTGTATGAATGTTGTCCAATATAAATACACTAGGGTTCAAATAGTAACCTCAGTTTTGTATTCTTTTGTAACAAGGAAGAGTGTTCTTAAGTTTCATAAAAATTTTTTTAATTCGGAGGAATTTATAACTGTTAAATTTGTGATTTCTAATCTTTTTTGCTTTTTGTAAGAATTTCAAGGCAGATAAAGAGCTGATAGTTGACCCAAAATGCATTTTGGTCAGATTCTGTAATTTAATTGGAGTTGTTTCAATGGGCGCATTACACTTTCAAACAAGTACTTAGCAGCGTTTCTTGGCTTCTTTTGTTATTCACCTTTTTTCTTTTACATCTATGGTATTGTCAACTTTAGTGACATGATATTTTTGCGATTTTTTAAAAAAATTGGCAGATACTGTAACACTACAACCTTGGCCCTTAAATGTCAAAATGCATCACTTAGAGTCTCTCTTGTGCACATAAACATCTTCATTTCTCAGATATATTACCCGTTTTAATATCTTACAAAATTCATCAAGAGTTTCAAACCCATCTCCTTTGCTCATGTATATGCTCTGGTTGTCCTCTTGTGTGTTATTTACGTCGTCTTGTCATTTTACTGGTTCCATAAGATTTTTAAAGGCATTATTAAAAATAATAAAGAAAATGAGGGCATGTTTTAAAATAAATGAGAAAAATACGGGACATTATTAAAAATGACCTATATAAATAACATATGATGCGAAAATGCTGTTTTTTTAGTATCTTTTTGTTTTTATTGTTATTTTTATTAATAGTACTTACAATTGTTGGGTTCGCACCCAGAAAATACTAACGAATAGCCCAGCGTTTTATGTATTGGTAATAAGAACTGCGGAGTCGCGAGATCATACTGTCAATGTTCTAATCTGCCACCAAAAGTGTGTATAGATTAATTAACAAGATTTTATTTAATGATTTAGGAAATGTGGAACATTTTAATAATAATTATAATATATAATAAAAATTGATGTGTTCGATAAGATATATCTCAAATAAGGATACTACATAAAATATGTATGTAAGATGTTATAATGTAAATAAATAGTATCATTTTCAATTACCATGGTTTTCTAGAAAATACAAGTACAACCCGAATTATCCAACAACAATTATCTGATTAAAGGTCACCATTAGTTTACAAATGCGTAATGTAACATTATATGACTGTGTAAAGTTTTAGTATATTTTGATGTTATTAGTTTATCATTACGTTGAAAATTTAAAATTATTCTCTATTTGTTTATTATTATTGGCATCATTTATTTATGTTATTTAAATTACTTGTTAGTTTAAAGTTAATATAAAAGTTTTGCTGTAGGAAAAATTTTTGTAATTGTTTTTTAAGGGCTTACCCATAAGTAATATTACATAAAAGGTGCCATTTACCTACAGGTACCAAAAAATATACTTTTTATGGAGCCCGTAAGTAAAAAGTTGACCATCAGGTAAAAAACATACACTTTTTTTTTTTTGATGCGACAATATATTACTTATGGATATAATACACCCATACAGGGCACGAATACCACTATAGGTAATAAAAAAAACACACCCAATGAAACAACCAATATTAATATCGACTCGGACAAAGAATCAATCTTGCAGATATGATTGAGCAGTAAATAAAAGGCCACAAATACGTCACATAAATTTATGCCGCCGGTTACAATATGCAAGAATATTGAACAAGGGTTTTTTTAAATAGAAAAAATATCGTGGACTATTTTGGAGATAGAAAAAACTGGAATTCGGAGCATCTAGAAGTGCAAACAATAATTAAATACAGTTTATTCTCGATTATATCTTTGGTGTAACAGATTGATAGTAATAAATACTAATTTATCCATGAAATGTCAACAAAAAAAATTAAGAACAAAAATGAAAAAGTAATATATGAAAAAAAAATGCTGTATAAGCTGTAGAATTTTTTGCCGAAAGAAAAAGAAATACATTACAAATTTAAGCCTTTAAAAGCAGTAAAGAAAAACATACTACTAAAAAAATAATATTTAGGTCAATATATTTCTTTGTAAAAAACCGACAATTTTTTGATATTCCAAATAAAAAAGATTGATTAAAAGTTTAATGGGCATGATATGGAGTTTTTTATTCCCTAAGGACTTGTATATCAATTATAAATACTATTGGGGAAAAATTTAGAAATCAATATTTGAAAATATCATTTCCGACAACAGTCAATTATTTATAGTCACTGACGAGGCAAGTCAATATCCCAAATGAGGTTTTAATAATGCACATGAAAGTTTTAGACTCCGCACATCCCCCTATAATTTTGTAAATCTTGTTGAAAATTCAAATCGACGAGCTGATTGTATTTTAAAGCTTTTTGAGCGAGTTGATTTCCATAGAGTTAAATAATATAGATTTTAAAGTTCTTGTTACTGGGATGGTGCATGGATTCCGCAATTGTAATGCTAGGAATTACATCGAAAGTCAGCTACACGACTGACACAGTTGCGTAACCAGGGAGGCAAGGGGGGCCTAGTCCCCCTTGAAATAAAGTGTAGCCTGAATTGCAGAGGGGTCTCTTATGAGACCCGTCAAAACGTACAAAAAAATATTTTTATAAAAAATGTATTTTTAAAAAATTTTAAAATGTTGTACAAAAAAAGCCAAAATATTTTTTGTTGCCTTTTAATTTTTTTTTATTATAGCCCTCTACTTAAAAAAATCCTGGTTACGCCACTGGAATGACATACCTATATTAAAATGAGAAATTATGCCATTGTTTATACCATCGCCTTCAACTGGCTCTTTGCGATATATTAAAACAAATCAACAGGGAAATGATTTGAAGAATTTACAAATAAATTATATTCTTTATCAAACGCAAACAATAAGGCCGTGTCCTTTTTTATTTTTCAAAAACGTTTTTGCGATAAAAACGGTTTTAATAAAAAACGTTTTTGTCTTTTTTTCTTAAACGGTTTTGATCAGATTTTTACAAAAAACATGCATGTATGTTTTTAAAAAAATGGAAACTCTACAAGAACGTTTTATAAAACGTTGTCTTTTTTCGAAAAACGTTTTTACCGAAAAAACAGTTTCTCATGTCGTGTTTTTTATTAAAAACAGGATCGATTTTAGTCAAAAACGTTTTTAAATTGTTAAAAATTTTTTATACTTTTCCAGGTTTTTTTATATAGGGCATGAAGAAAAAAGTTAATATTTTTTTTTTTTTTTGATTTAATGTCTTTTACATGATTTTCAATTGTATCATTTGTTTAAATCGTTTGTAATCTAATTAATTTTTTTGCTTTTTGAACAAAATTTCGGTTTTTAATTTAGTTAAAATGTAATATTTGTGTTATTATTTGTATCTTTCTATTCTTATCCGCTTTAAGAAAATATATTTTTTTTAAAAACATGTCCTATACATGTTTTTGAACCCACGCCTAAAGTTAAAAGAGGTCTCAGAAACGTTTTTGGAATATGTGAAAAACTGTTCTTAAAAAACGTTCTTGTAAAAAAAAAAGACAAATCTGTTTTGTTTTTGAAAAAACAGTTTTTGAAAAACACCGAAAAACGTTTTTCTCACGAAATAAAAGACAAAAGTGATTCGTTATTAAAAACTGCTTTTTAAAAACGTTTTTGTGTTTTAAAAAGACAAAAAAGCTTTTGAAAAAACGTTTTATGTAGAAAAGTTTTTCAAAAACGTATTTTGAGAAATAAAAAGACAAAAGATGTTATGTAAAAACGTTTTTAAAAAACAAATTTAGCCAAAAACGTTTTTTAGAAACACGTGTTTTTGAAAAAAAGACACGTTTAAATTTTTTAGCAAATTGTGACTTAATTATGATAAGAGCTAGAGGAATAAACAATGAAAAATAGAAAGTTTTTCTGATCCAAGCTGGGTATATATACCCGAAATGCATGCTAAGCTGTTTTCAATGATTTTGATATACTTATAAATATTTACATAACACCAGAATATACTAGAATTGTTTACTTATTAAAATAATAAGTCATTTTAATATAATCTTGGAATTATGATATTCATATTTGAAGAAATATATGCCCTTTCGAAAGGGCTTGAAAAAGGAACTATAAACATTTTTTGAGATAATTCATATATTTAACGCTACAAAAACTTTTCCGAAAATTAATAACATCTCAAGGGGCATTTAAAGTAAAGGCCAGAATGTTGAATGAGCAAAAATGATTGAAAATTTAATGATTTTGCCTCAATTGAAAATCCCATAGTGTTTAACAAGCCAGCATCAACTAATAAGTAATAAATGGGATGAAAAAAGACTATTTACGAACAGCAAAATGAACATAAAAGAAGAGAATACAAATATACGGGTACATGATATCTAATACATCTTTGAATCCTCTTCTTGGATTATACCGGAAATTATTTTTCCATGAAGAAAAGACAAACAAAATGTAACATGTTGGCGTAGTTCTTAAACAAAAATATAAATTTTAATATTATTCAGGGTCTTTTTTGTAAACTACCTTTTGAAAAACACTATACACCACCTTCTACTAACAAAACCCACTGTATATTAGACACTATAGCTGCGTGCTCATTTAAAGCTTACTGTGACCCAACTTAAAAATGATTTTGCAACAGATATACGTACCAGGCTATCTGTAATAAAATTTCTGCATTAATGACTGTAATTTTGGTGTATCGTCACTAAAACCTTGATCTGTCAGAATATACAAAAGAGTGGTTTCTTAATCATCATTGCGCTGATGATTTAAGAGTATAGGCTAAAAAGAAGGTTGAAGAACATTTAAATTTAAGTAGCATAACAAAAAATAGTAACTTATGAAATAAATCATATTTATATGCCTAACCATCCATTTAAATATTTTTATATAATAAATAAAATATTGAAATTTATAATATTTTCTTTTCTTTTCAGTATTTTTTTAAATGCTAAGAAAATTGTTTTCTTTTTTTTTTAAAATCCCACCTACCATGTGTAGATATCTAGGTGCAGTGGCCTCAATTATGGTATGGTCATAGTATGGTAGCCGCAAATTCTGAATTATCATAATGGCTATAATGGGCATATATGGAAGCCCATAATTATGACAACGAAAAACATAGAGCTCTTTTGATCATTATGGCAATATTTTCTAGAATTACAAGGGATTTTTTGTTGTAATAAGTGTGTTGCTGTATAACAGCAATAACGAATCGGTGTGGCCACTTTCTTTTAAAACAAAAATCAACACAGTTTTTTTGCCTTCCATAGATATAAAAGTCCGGATTGCAAGTTTATGTGATATTTGGCTATCTTTTATATTTTATTATATTTAAACATATTTATTTGTTTTATTCCGCATAATTTTGCTAAGAGAAGCGAGTTCAGGGAATCTTTAATAAAAGTATTTTTTAAAAAAATTTAAGTATAGTAATAGCGAAAGAAAAAATTATTCAGAGAAACGTTTTTTTTCCAAAAAAACTTTAAGAGCTATAAGCAGCGTAACTTACTAAGATGTTAAAGTTATGATATAGTATTTTAATTAGTTTTATTACGAATATTTTTTAGATGAGCCTGGGGAAGCGTTTGAGCTCTTTGTAAAAACCATAAAACCTTCTATTTATTCTAACCACTATTTTTATATAATGATACCTTTAGACATATGACACTAAAAAATCATTTATCACAATCTCATTCATTCATCAAGTGATTTAACACAATCAAAATCACCCAAATACCCATCAAGTTTTACTATGCCAAAAAAACTTAATTAACGGCCTTCTTTGCAACCGATACAACTCGCTGAGTTCTCTTGTTTTTGTTATCCAAATCCATTTTTTAGCACTAATTTACGGTTATTACGTATAATATCTAGGGCGGCACAAAATGCATAATTTTTTTAAATGCATGAAAAATGGCTTATGAGCAGTTGTGTCTATATAGAAGCATTTTTTAGTGCTTATATTTGAGTAAAAAAACGTATTCTTATCAACTCTTGATATAAATTTCTATATATATAACATTACACTTCGATTATTTTGTTTGATGCTTCAATAAAAACACAATAACAAAGCTCGTCTGTGTACCTTGCTGAATTTTGCACATAAAGACAAAAAAAAAACATTTTTTTGTTTTCTAGCCTAGAAAAAAGCATTTTTTATGCTTCTATGGTCCACCCTAATAATATCACATAAAGAGGTGGACATATGCATGACCACCACCAACAAAAATACCTAAAAACGAAGTTTTTTCGGTTAAGAGATATTTATATTGCGCTTATATTACATGGATAACAACAAATATAGTAATTATTCATGCGTATAATGTAATATATCCGTAAAAAAAAAGTAAAAGCAAAACACCGAGGCAAAATATAGGTTTATAGAACGCAATTCACGCATGTTAAGTCCCTATAAAGCACATTTTCTATATAATGGCTTTTTAGGATACAAAACTTTAAGGTGTCTCACTTTACACATAAGAAAATTACAGCAAACTTTTTTTATTATAAACCAAAAAACGCTTATATTTAAAATGTCTTTTTTTAAAGGTATACTCTTTTAACCCTTTCACACTGTAACACACATATATGTGTATTAAAAAAGGGGTCTAAAAATAGTTATCACACATATATGTGTGATAAAAAAAGGGGTTAAAAATAGTTATCACACATATATTTGTGATCTAAAAGGGGTCGATAAATTGTTACCACACATATATGTGTGATTGGAAAGGGGTCTAAAAATAGTTATCACACATATGTGTGATCTAAAAGGGGGCATTAAATAGTTATCACACATATTTGTGTTATGATTAAGAAAAAATATAATTTTCAATGCATAATGTAGAACAAAAAAAGGTATGCTCAAGTTGGTATGGTTAAAGATAGTTACTTTGCGAATAATAGTATTTCTTTATTAATATATTTGTGTATGACTTCCATTAGAATATAAAGACGATTAGTCAATGTTTTAAGATTTAATTAAGAGAATCATGCCACATAATACAATAAACGTAGCCTGATTGCATTCATTTCCGTATAGTGTCATATTTAGTATTCAAAACGAATCTTCTTCTCCCGTTTGTTTTATTACATTATTGTAAGAAATCTCACATGGAGAGATCTGATTAAAATATAATTGACCAATTTGTTATTTGCAACCATAAAACAAAAAATCTAACATTTTTAAGATCACTTTATGGATTTTCTTGTTATATCCAAGTACAATATATGGCAAGTTACTCTATTTTACTACTTTGCACTTAAAGCAAATTTTAATTACTAAAAATTATTTTTATATGTAATTTAAAACACAAGATAAATAATAGCATCCATATTTATTTGCTTTTATGTGATTTATGGGGCAATAATATTTTCCAATTTCTCGATTTTTTATTCAATTTCTTTAAAAAAAATACCCCTCCGTGTGAAAAGGGTAAACGCCTATCTACTAAAACAGCAATTTAACATTTTTTTTAGTTTAGTGTATGTTTTAAGATCACAATATTTTGCCATAATAGCGGCAAAGTAGGAAATAAACATTTTTATTTTACTATAAAGCCCAACCTATTCGGTGCCCCGAGACTTCACACAATGCTTTAAAATAATAAGCGTGTTTTTTGTCAATATGTATATGAAGTTTGTATACCGCTTTTTAACATCGTGTTTTCGTAGTAATTATAAACCTTTAAATTCATAAAGTGTGTTTCCAAGTTCAGTAAAAAAGAATTTTGTCGTTCAAAATGTTTTATTGCCATTTAAATGAGTAAAAATATAGGAAGAATATGGTAAACCCGCCCATACATAATGCCATATATGCTATAGCCATATATGGTATTTTTTTATTTTGTTATGAGCCACTGTCTGTTGATTTTGTTTTTTTTACAATTAAAACAGCTGTATCATAAAATCAACAGTATAAAATATTAAATCGAATAGTTAAAATATTTAATTTTAGATATTACATTTAAAAAAGATAGCTTATTTTTTTTATGCGAATGATCTCTTTATAGATGGTCATTGATAAAAAAAACATATTTTTCGGTATTATATTTGAACCATAACAATACGGCAAAAAGATCAGATAATATAATTTTAGTCGCAAGATAATACTCAGTACATTTTGGATACACTGAAATTACTATCATATAGGGTGTCAGTACCAGTTTACCGGTGCGGTGGTTAACCGGGGTTTTGCATTTTATTCGTCTTTCGGTTAACCGGATAAATCGGATAAATCGGTTAGTCCAAATTGCAAGTTTACTATCCAATAAATGTAAAAAATATATTTTTTAATCATTTTTACAACAACAAAATAAAATACGTATGGAAATAATTAATTTTTTGTTTTTTTTTCTACTTGAGTAGAATCGACAAATATAGGAAAAGTTCAAAAATAAATCAACATTTAAAAAAAGAAAGTGCCGGCTGCAACACAAGCCATTCTTCATGCATATATAATGTATTATTTTACTGCTTTTTTGGTAAAGAGAGCACTTTTTTTCTACCAGAATTACAAAAAAAAAATATTCAGGCGACGTTTAAACGCT
Source organism: Agrenia bidenticulata (assembly GCA_034694785.1). Taxonomy (NCBI): domain Eukaryota; kingdom Metazoa; phylum Arthropoda; class Collembola; order Entomobryomorpha; family Isotomidae; genus Agrenia; species Agrenia bidenticulata. The sequence continues at coordinate 2,538 of JAQFYM010001564.1, read as the reverse complement.
ACAGAACCCCATTGTATATACTAAATTTGCGTGATATTACTACATTTTGTATATTCTACAATATCATTTTGATCTATACAAAGCCACCGCATTTTCTATAATAAAAAATCACAAATAAATTATGTTTATGTAAACTTTAAAGAAAAATCAATTTACCGTTAGCTCTATTACAAGGTTAAAATAGATTCATAGAGAAGGCATCATACTTTATACTTCTGTACCCTTAAAATGTCAAATTCAGTAAAATATATCAGGATGAAAATCGGAAAGCTGTGCATCCTTTTACACCCAAAAAAATATTATGCTAACTATAAAAAACAAATGTACTTTTCATCTGCTAAATGTATTTTGTATAAATGTATAAGTGTATAAGTGCATGTTTTTTATATCAAAGAACATAAATTTTAATAATGTTTTTTTAGTATTATAAAAACCGGTTTACCGGTTAACTAGAACTTAATTTTTTTTGAACCGGTTAACCAAAGAAAAAAAAAACCCCGGTTTATTGAACACCTATCTATCATATGTAAGATTACGCATTCTTAAAACTGAATGTCAACCGCAAGCTAAAAAGATTGTATATGTATGTGTTTTAATACGCATCAGGGGTTTCGATTATTTTATGGCGATATTATAGCTTGGGCATCAAGAAAACTTTCCCATAATAATCATTATGTCTTTGTCTTCTTTTTGCGATGTTATTAAAAATCGTATTTTTAAATTTTATCTGTGCGCCATTACAGGAAACCTGTGAAAGTATAACACAAATGACAAAAAAAAACTTTTTTATTTTTTTTTCGTCTAAAAACCCTAAAAATTTATTTTTTTTGTAAAATAAGCACAAAAAAACCATGCTTCTGAACGTAAAAAAATACAAAAAAAATGCGTCTAAAAGGCATGAAACTTAATCCTTACGAAAAAATTGCTTACATATTAAATCAATTTGTGTGATCTATATTTTTAACCCAATAAAAACAATTTGTAATGTATTTTTTCTACCGTGATGTCTTTTTAGAGAGTGTCACTTTCACATATTCTACTGCAGTAAAATATAACGGTATGTCAGCATTTGATAACCTTATCTATTTCTGGATAACCCTCTAGCAATTGTCAAAATAAAAGAATTTAAAAACGTAAAGAAATGTATATTGACATATATTAAAATTTATACTGTTTAATATCTTTATTTAATTTTGGTTTCGATAAAGTATTTTATAATGATTTATTTGTTTTTTTTACCCAGTAAAAAGAGTTGCTCTAAAAAATGGTATAATAATATGTATAAAAATTCCATATTTTAACCATGTATTAAGATATTTACAATAAATTTCCTTTTTCTTTTTTAGATTGCTACTTCAGAGCCTTTGATATACATATTTTTATATTTCAACTTTTATTGGTTACAAGCTTGCTTCACAGAAACATATATGAGTAAGAGGTCTGTAATTAAGAATCTTGATATAAAATTTAAGTTTTTTTATTATTATTATAATATTTGTGCTTTTCTCTTTTTTTAAAAACACTAAACATTTAAGAAATACGACAATAAATTTTTGCAATGATAATTTTTATCAGTATATTTTTTGCTTAAAGCTAGATGGGAATTAAACATTAAATGGGGTTTACAATTGTAAAAAACAGACTTTATCCGAATTATAATGGTCATATTATAGGGTATAATAATGACAGAAGATGGAAAGATTATCCCTTCATAATTGCCAGTTAGTGTATGGCCATTTATGTGTATTTTTCATTACATTTTCGAAGCCCCTAATATGCATAACCTAGTCACTATAAACAAATCAATGTATTTTTTGTTTATTATTTTTATACTTAAAGCGGTAGATATATTACTATAAGAAAAAAAAACAAATATACAATCTAAATTGTGGAGTAAAAAAAAATAAGTCGTAATTGTTTCAATCACGACACTCAAAAATACTGTAGATCCTAAAATAGATTTTTTTTTATCGGATTTCGGCTTGTTTTTTTTTTTAAATTTGGCCAGAAGAAAAATAAAGAACATATTCTTACAAAAACTGTTCGTATCAAAATATAATAATCACTTCATATTTTTTTATGACACTGTATGCAAGACAAAAACATCATTTATACACGGGATATGTTCTTGAAATTTCAGTATTATAAAAATGTAATAAAAAGCTTGTGGTATCATTTAAAAGAAGTTTTTGTTATTTAAAAGGATAATTGAAATCATTTCAAACATTTAATTTATCCTAATATTTTTAAATTTAATCACTTTACCAAATTAAAAGCAGGTTTTTTTTTGTTTTACGTCATATTAATATAAAAAAAGATTTTTCTATGCTTCGCTAAATATATACTAATGAGTTAAATAATTAGTAAAAAATATATATGTTCTATTATAAAGTTTAATAAAATTTACAAGTGTAGTAAAGGTAGGTTAGTTTCTGACAGGGGTTCAAAAATCGATTTTTAACGTATCGATTTTTCCGAATCGATTTTGAAAAACTGCACAAAAAAAATCGATACGAAAATCGATTTTAAAAAGCTAAG
>JAQFYM010001563.1:0-31960 GCA_034694785.1 Agrenia bidenticulata | reverse complement strand
TTTAAAATTAAAATTAAAAGTAATATATTATAATTTAAATTGAAATTTCAAAGCAAAAATTGCGTTATCTAAAGAAAATTTATATCCAAATTTTGTTTTTATATAAAAAAAAAAAAGAGAACTACACGATCAAAAAAAAGGTATATAAATAATATTAAATTTATATTTTAAAGCATTGTATTTGGATTAAAGATATTCAATACAAATACCACATCATTTATTTTGCTTCTTTGAGGTTAATGTAAATTAGAAATACAACATAGATGTAATTATAAAGCTTTCTGAACCAAAGTAAGAATTAAGCTGTAAATTCTACTGAAATAATCAAACAACTAGAAAAAATGCTTTCTTTGTTGTTTACGTTACAATTTACTTATTAAAAAAGCGTGTCAAAGCTACAGAATTTTTTTAACCAACTTTTTCTACGATAAAAATGAATACTATTAAAAGGGTTGTAATGAAATATATAAATGTATCGATAAATCACCCCCATTATATAAAAAAAACATTACTAAGCCATTGTAGCTAATGCAGAAAAAAAGAGAAAATCTACCCCCCGCCCCCTTTTTTATACGCCCGAGCAAAGAAGAATTGCAGTTCTTCAACTAGTTAAGGAGCTGCAAATAGGGACGCATATTAGGGGAGAGGGGGGAGGGCGCAGGTAATGAAAACCATGCATTTAGAGGGTCTCAAATTGCCTACTTGAATAAATTACAAGAATGATGGAGCACATATTGTAGTTTTAAATTTTTTGTAATTAAATTTTACACGTTTAAATTTTAAAAATGATTCTTATGGATTTACAGTCTCTTTTTTTGATCGCGCCGGGTAAATTTGCAATCCTAAATCCTCCTATGGGTGCAATATCGCAAATGGTAAAAAATGCTTGTCATGAAAAAACGAAAAATTTAACAGGAGCTTTTTTATGAAATACTGACATCTCTTCGATACAAAAATACCCTATCGCATATGTAAAATATTTTTGTAAAAACTTCTATTTTGTGCATCACGTGTTAGTACAAAGATATATTACAATATAATGGTTGTAACAACTTTTTAATTCCCAGTGGCATACCCAGGAATTTTTCGTGACCAGAGCAAAGCAGTGTTTTAAAAAAAAGAGGGTAAACAAATGATTTAGATAGTGTTAAATCAAATTTATTTGATTTTAAAATTTTCTATCTTCACTTTTTTATTTTAGAATTTTATACTAAAAAATCTCTGCACGAAAAAACCCTTAAGTTCGGCGCTACTTATTTTCTAGGGGTGGCACGTGTCCTTTCCTTGCCCCCATGGGTATGCACTGAAATATGTGACTATTATTTTTTCGGATTCTGTAATAAAATGTTTTTTATTGTAAAAAATAGGTGAAAATAGAATAAAAATGCGACTAGTACTGTTGCTACATTACATTAACTTTGAACAAATAAAACCGTATTATGAAACCTGTAATTATAACTAATAAAACGATTTTATTTTTTCATTACCCTTAGAATAGAGCATACATAAATATAAAAATATATATTGCGAAACAATGTTATTAGCAAGAAAAAAAAACGCATCGCAGAAAACAGGCATTTGTACGCTTGCTGTTCGTATAATCCATTAGAACAATATGCGACTTGTTTGTTATACAATTTTAAACTTTCGGTCTTATATATTGCAAAAACACACATGTTTGTTAGATAAAGCAAGTCGCTTAATGATGTGAAGGCTTTTCCTGGATTTTTTGTATTCAAAAAAATGTTACAATGGGCATAACAAATTTTGTTTACAAAAACTTTAAATACGGATTAGATCTAGTTAGCAAATTTGTTTTGATTCAAAAAGTAGTTGCCGAGGTAAGAAGGGTATAGTTTTCTTTTATTTTTCTTGCGATTAATTTACGTATACCAAATTAAAAATCACTTTAATGTCCAAAATTTCGTATAAGTAAAAAATTATTTCCTTTGTTTTTTCGTAACGTACAGTACTTACAGTATGTTACGTAAATTTCTATACGAATATTTTTTAAACATACATATTTTTATGCCCCTATATAATGTTCGTGCAAGATTTTACGTAAATTAAAAGATATTTCGTATATGTAGAATTTCGTATAGTAATTTCGTAACGTAAAGTACGTAAAGTCCTAGACAAGCCTTAAAAATAAAAAAGCGTATCGTCAAAGTATAGATCCGTTCAAAAAAGCAACGCAAAATGAAGAATCTACCATTTTATTTAATTTTTAATTAGGAGTTAATAAACTATTTTGGATGCTGTTAACTGCAATAAATCATATTACAACAGCTTCTGGAAAGAAGAATGCATTTTGCTAATTTTGGCAGTAATAAAAAAATTAATTGATATTTAGTTCTATTTAAAGACTATACAAAAAAAATCCAAAATACCTAAAAAATCTTCAAATAACTTGTTTTAATATTTTAATTACAAAATTCCAAGCCGGCGTACAAAAAAGGCATTGATAAATTTGGTATCGCCAGATTGCGATCACTTTGCAAAGTTTTTTGCCCTAAATTTTTTTACTAAGAAAAATATCGTCTCATCGTTCGTCAAAATATTTTTTTCGCTACTTTTATATGTCTATCGACTAAATTACACTTTTAAATATAAATTATTTTTTGTTTTATACCCTTCATTTGTCGCTTCCTCTACATACAGAGAAAGATAACAAACATCGGAAAATAAATATAACGGTACAAAATATAAAAATCTTTTTTCTATTAGTATTGCAATGTAATGTTTTTTAAATGTATTTAAAAATTCTTAGAATATATATATTGAGTTTTTTGTATTTAGGCGTCTTGCTATAAAAAATTCCCCCTCTTTACCAAATTGATTATCCATTTTGGCGCAATGCTCAGAATATGACTAGAGAAATTCTAGTATACTTTTTTAAATACTCATATGTCATGAAACTATATTATGATGCATTTATATTTTCTTATATAATTTATATTTATAATTAGGTCGCAAGAAATTTCGTAGTGATTGATTTCATATAGAAAAGAAAAAAGGCATTAAATGTGTTTTGCACAGTTCTTTTATTATATATGTTTTAAACCATTTTTATTTTGATTTGTTGAAAAATTCAGATTTCCAATCAATCATCTTAAAAGTAAAAATAATTGCAAGAATAAATCCTAAACAAAAATTTGCAATTTTTTTTTGTGTAAAATTTTACATTTTTAAATTTTTTTAAGTCGTATTTTTTGTGTCCCTTTAATATTTAACAAAATCGAACAACTAATTTAAATCAAACTTACTCATCAAATCAGACAATTAATTTGGAATGAAGAAAATGCATAATTAATTTTTTTTTATAAAAACAGTATGAATAAAATAGTGAACAATTTCTTCTGGGTTTTACGACAAAATGAATCGATTTAAACATATACATTAGTTTTGCCGACTGCTTGTGCACCTTAAAATAGGACCAAAAATCGCAATAGTAACAAAAAAACTTAAAAGCCCACTCTTTTTTCTACATTATAAATGTACGATAAATAGGTAACGGAAGATTTGTAACACTTGTTTCATTTAGGGCGTACAAAACTTGCCTATAATTAATGTTTTGCTTTTTGATCACGCATAAAGAGAAAATTTGAATTGCAATCCAGATGTTATAAAGGTTAAAACATAATCTAGTGTTAAATCTCAACCATAATTGAACCCAATAAACCAGAAGCAATCCCTTATATCCTAACTTACTTTTAATGACTAAAAAAAGTGCGCAAAATATGTTAACACTTAATTTTTGCGCTCGTCCTCGGATGTCTATCAAAATACTGTGAAACAACAAAATCTCATAAAAAGCTAAAAATTTTTGCTTTTTTTTCAAAACAAAACACTCAGAAGTGGCATAAAAAAATGAAAGTTGAATTTAATCATGATTTTTATTTTGATTTAAATCAACTTTTATATCATATAAAACCCGAGGTAAAAAAATAATAAGGATACTACCCCAAGGCCGTTAATATTTACGAGGATTTTTTTATATTAAAAAAAAAACTTGAAACCAAAAAAAATAATATATACAGCACGGTCTTTGGCACATTCGTGGATTTTGTAGAAAGGATAAATAAAAATATAATCATTTTTATGTAAGCAATGCCGCAAAACTTTCCTATTAAAGAGTTATACTTCCATACATATTACAGTGGCGTACCTGGAGGAGGGAAGCAAGGAACCCGGCACGTCCACCATAAAAAAAAGTTGCACCTACATATGAAAACGATGCTTTTCTTGCACAATAATTTTTTTTGGCAAAAAAAAGCACGACATTGAAAATTTATAATTATAAAAAATTAGATTATATTTTTACTTTTTAGATCCTGCTTTAAAAGTGATTTTTATTTTGAAAAGCTTACTACCCTATTTTAACAAATTCATGTAAATGTATTATTTATTGTATAAAAACAGTAAATGCAACCTTATAGAAGCAGTTTTACGGGCAATCAAAAATTATCATGCGGAAACAAAAAAATTTGCACATCGGTCAACACTTCTATAACAAGTATTGTAACGCAATAGCACGCAGATCATTAAGCTTCTCTTAAATTAAAACATAGTATAATATAGGTCAACTTGAACCTATAGGCTTGTAAGCTAACCGAAGCAGGTTGTTACTATTTTTGGTGTAATATGGTTATAAAATCTGCGTTAGACTTACTACAGTCGAACTTCTGTATTTGACAGGGGTTTTGAAAATAAAAAGTAGTTTCCAAAGATGATTAAAGTCAATCTGAGAAGGTTAGAAGAAAGCATATAGTTTTTAATCAAAAAGCAGTAAGAATAATATATTTTATTATAATTATCTTTATTTGTTACTTCTTTTCTTAAAAATGTATAAGCACTCTTCGATATAAAGAATCGATTCTGGAAATGATTTTTCGGCAATATTGCGAGCTTTACAAAGTAAAGAAAGTATTTTAACTTTATCAGATTCTCTCTTTGGTCTTTCTTCTTGTACTTCACGGTGTAGATCCGTTTCATTTTCTATAAATACACTCATCTCATTGGCACATATCTGTTCAATATTATCAATTTGAATATATTCTTTTGCACTTAATGGAAGATGGATGATTTTTTTTACTAAGTTTGTAATGCCGTCCGCAAAAACCACTAACGCCGTTTTATCTTCCTTTTTATTGTCCATTTTCCCAGTTTGGTTCAGCTTATTCCAGCAGTTTTTAATACTTTCTGTTTTGACCTTCTCCCAACATATAAGAATAAGTAAGATACTTTTATATAAACTTACATATTTTAATATAAAATTTCCTTGCTGTGCGAAAATTGATAACACTTTGTTTAAAAACGCATTCTTAAAAAATACTTTAAAATTACTTATCACTCCACAATCTATGGGCTGAATCAATGAAGTGATGTTTGCTGGTAGGAACTTTTAATTTATATTTGATGGTGAGGGTCTTTTGTGTCCGCTAAAATTATCTATAAAAAGCAATATTTTCCGATTCTCTTTTATTATATCATTATTCCTTTATATTATGTAATCAGTAAATATTTTTAAATTTATCCATGAGGCTTTTTGCGCATAATAATCGAATTGCAGGTGTTTTATAGGTTTTTTTCTTAAACTTGCTGGATTCTTAGCAGAGCCAATGACTAGAGGTTGCCTTTTATCACCCGACAGGCTAACGAAAAAGCAAATTGTCAATCTATCTTTGCATAATTTGCTTCCTTTTATATTGGAATTGTTAAATGCGATAGTTTTATCAGGCATTTGACGCCAATATAAACCGTTCTCATCGGCGTTCTAGATGTCTTCCTGCCTGTACTCATTATAACAACCCAGAATTATTTTTGACATATGCCGCTGCTTTCAACCATCAGCTGACCCTGACTCTCCCGGCATTCGCTTGTTTTTCAAATTTTTATTTGCATTTTGATTTCTCATACCAGTTAACAGATGCTTTAAAATCATTTATTTTACAGAATGTCGCATATTTTAGTGTTTGAGCACGAACAATCGAGAGTGAAATAGGAAAATGTTGATCGTTACAAAATTTAATGAATCTAAGAGCGTATTCATTTGTTTGATGGTATTTCCCTTTTCTTTCTGATTTCATATTGTCTGTAATTAGGCTTTTCATATCTTCGCTTCCTAATTCACTGTCCAAAATTTCAAGGCAACAGCTATCTTTTCTATTTTTTGTTCCTCATCGGCATCTTCGGCTTTGCTACAGTTGTAATCAGGCGTGTTTGTGTCAAGGATTTCATCTTTTTTTTTCTAAATTTATCTTTCCCTTGTCTAGGCCATTTCCTTTAATGCTTTAAATCTCAGAAACAACATCTTTAAAATCCCCATTAATATTTTCAGCATGGTGCTGCAGTATTCTGTGCCTCTCGTTATTTGTCGCTTCGGGTCGTAGCTCAAAACCTATCCTCTGGCAAGTGCTTGATAAAATTTCATATTTTAGGCAGATGCTGTCCTGACTTACCTTATTTTTAATATCTTCTAATACATTTCGCTTCATCTTTTTTGTAAGAAATGTTCTTCCGGATTTATTCACTTTCGGAGAGTTTGTTTGTTTTGTTGTATTCATTTAAAGGAGGGGTGAAAAACAATCAATTAAAGAGAGCCATAAATTGTCTAAAACAAGAAAAAAACACTAGATTTAACTGTTTAGATAAAAAGGCAAATATAAGAAACAGTTTTACCTTGATTTTATTATACTTTTTCAGTTAAGAAAATTTTCTAACTTACACATTAATTGGCTTTCTAAACTCAGATTTTCTACTCGCGATCAAATAGAGAGAATTTTTCAAATAGAGAAGCAGTCAAATATGGAGATTTTACTGTATTTTTTATCTTTTACATGCTCATTTTTTCTATAAAAAATAGACAAACTGTTAATCAAAATAGAATTCAGTATTTTTTATCAATAATTACTTGATTAAAATCAAAACAATTAATAAAAGCAATATTTTCGATTTTTTTTAAAAAAAAGCAATATTTTGCCAAACCATAAAAACAATGTTTTTGTTAAGTGGTTAATAAAGGTCCGCCATTTTCCCTATTAACGGATTTACTTACCAAAAAACTTTAACAATATTAAGTTAAATTCGCTCAATTCCGGTATTCATCTGTTATATTGTTAAAAATAAAAAGGTGAGTGCATGGTTTTATTATTTTTTTAAAGTATTACTTAACCTGCTTTCACAGGTCGTGAAGAAAAAGTATTGAAAAAATTCAGGGGCATTATCTAACAAAACAACAAGATTTCCTGCGGCAAAAAAAAACATGTTAGATGCTGCCCGCTGTGATACAACAATATTTCAAGCTTTTAATAGAGCTTAAAAATACTTTTTCGACTTGCGGTGATTTTGAAGGCCCTAATTAGGTTTATTTTGCTAAAGCTATTTACAGGGTGTATATTACCCCATAAAGAGTTTAAAAACGTATTTTTTTTACAAAGAACTTATCGATTATAATATTCTTTGTGTTATCATTTTTTTTTAAGTTTTTGCTGTCTTCCTATAATAAAACCCAATAGTTTACCAGACAGGAAAGAGGTTATCGAACTACCATTTTCCTGACGTAGATATAATTTTTATGTTTTATAAATTATGTAGGGTTTGATTTTATTGGTCTTTTTTTGTTTTTATGGTTCTATTTTGGTCCGCCTAATTATCTCCCATAAATTTGGTATTGGGAGTTTATCAGCTCGAGACTATTTAATGTCGCTCGTAATTAGTGCAAACTAATATAAAAAAGCCTAAAAACTTTTGAAAGTTCTACATTTTAATAACATATTTTTTTCCTGTTTGTTCCATTTTAAGTTTGCCTTCTTTGGTGTTTATCAAGATATTTATTATACATAAAATGCAGTAAAAACACATATGTGACATAAAATAGTTTTTTTCGATATATAATACAACTTAAAAACGTCAAACGCATAAAAAGCTTTCATAATTTATACTCATGCCTGTTTGCAATGCTCGTAGTGCTGTGATACGGTTTATACTGCATTCCTTTATGTAAAATTCGGTATAAAAAAATACAGGTGTTTTTTCTTTAATCCTGTGTAAATAGTTTTATAATTTATTATTGCCTTGTTTCATATATTTTGTATTTTTTGTTCACATGCAATTGCAAGCAATAATTTCATGTAAGTGACTTTACTATACAATAAAGTGTTTATTTGCACGATATTACTTTGCTAATTTTAAAATTCTATATTTTTGTATGTCAGATATATTACAAATATTTCTATGCAACAAAACGCAATTTATACACTATTTTTTAAGTTTTTTTCATTCTATGTCATACAGCAGTACTTGCTCGTTATTGTGTTTATACGTTTTTATCACAGTTATTGATACAAAGCGCTTTATCTTACGATATTTATAGTTTTTTTTACTTAGGTCATGGCAGTTTGTTTTCTGACCGTAATTTCCGGGGCATTATAGCCTTAAATAATTTAGTATAGTGGAATTCACTATAGTAGTGCGCGCAAAACAATTAAAGCAAAAATTTCAGCATACGTTAATCTCTATAATAATTTTTATATAAATAATTTACAAATATTAAGCAAAAAACACAAAAAAACCCCTATGGAGAATTTAAATATATAACTTACTATATTGAAAAAAGAATTACATTTGCTATATAAAAATGCATATATATTTAAGATTTATTGCAGTAGAGCAAGAAAATTTACACGAATAATTTGTTTGTGGTAAAAACCAGGTATTCAGTGTTATTACAAAATATTTGATCGTCAGTTTTTTTTAGAAGTATAAGAACAAAAAATAAAACTTGCATATTTTGTGTATTTTTACGTTTGTGTGGATACCGCATCTTTTCTAGTGTTTAATAGTACGTTTTATATTTGTAATTTTTTTATTTTTAATAAATTTACGAACAAAGAAACGCAAAAAATGCATGTAAAAAAACTATCTACTTTTTTGTATGTATTATGGCCGCGTTATAGATACATTTAAATACTGTAACTTAATCACGGAAAACTTTTTGTAAAATGGACGCACCAGTTTTATGCAAACGCGTTTTATTTCTATAGTAAAATCTTTCCGCATAGATTAAATAGTTAATATTGTTTTTATTCAACCCTGAAGCAATGTATTAGAGCTTATGCGTTTTTTACTATATATACACGTTTGTATGGTTTTTTGTATTGTAGCAGGGACTTAAAATCGCAAATCAGGACAACACTATAAAATTAACAACTGTGTATATTTTATAACAATTTTGCGACAATACGCAGTCTTACGAAAAAAATATATTATTTTGCATAAATTTGCTATGTACAAAAGGATTCTATTTTTAAAGCTTAAATTTAGCAAAAAAATGTTTCAGTCAACGCATCTATGATTATATCGTCTATTACAACAAGTAAAACTGCAATCTGCGCCTATTTGCTACTTAATATTGTGGTTTGCTTTTTTCTAGTCTTTTTTGTTACATACCTCAGCTTATTTGCCTTTCAAAAGTTTACTTATATTTATATATTAATATTTTTAACCTTTTATAAAATTATGTTTCTTGTATTTCTTTAGTCACTTAAAAAAAACATAAATTTTACAGCACCATTCAGTTGCCAAGGAAAGTAAAGGGAGTTAATATAATAATGAATTGAAACATTGCCAACAGTTGCCCAGGATTTAGATAATCGTATTAACTTAGCTAAACCGAGTGCCATTACTATTATTGAAACTGTTCAAACCTCACTAAATGCAGGTATTGAGTTGCAAAATGTATCAAACTACGCCCCGCGTATAGATTCACTATCAGGAACCCGTGGGCATCTGAGTTCCAAGGAAATTGACGATTTTGCATATATCGGGATCCAGGGATTTTGATGTAAATCCCGAAAAGTAAACAATTCCTTGTAGAGGAAAAGAGCAGCTATTTGGTTTCTCAGTATTTTTGCTGCTTAAAAAAATAAAAAAAAATTGCGAATTAAAAAAAAAATAATACAATTTGTAGTCTTTAAAAAAATTAAATTAAAAAATATTGTACACAAAGTTTTATATTTTTATGCAAAAAACACATACAAAAGTGGGCCATAAAGTTCTTTTTGCATTTAACGTTCAAAAAAGCATGTATCATAAACAAAAAAAAAATTAACAATACAAATGCTTGAAATCATTTCGGTTTGAATGCAAAAGGGTATATTAGTTGTAAAAAACTCGTACTAAACCTTTACTAATGAACGCCAAAAAAATAGCGCTGAAAGTTCATTCTGTGCTATAAATATATACTTAACTAAGGGTTACTGTGATTTTCTTGTATTTTTACCTTTTTTTTGGCACTTATTGCTTTCAACAGAAAATATACGAGGTCCGGAATGTTCGGTAAATAAAAAAATCTTTTCCCGTTGTACCGTGGTATTTCCATCCCCGTGGTATAACCATCATCCATGGAAAAACAAGCGTAACCAGAAAAAATTACGCAAAACACAAAACACAACGTAAAAAATAAAAATTCTTTTTAGGTTTATTTATATAATCATAACAAACGACACTTCTTTAAGATGCATTTTATTTGCTCTTTTTATTGCAAAAAAGCAAAAGAGAATATATAGAAGTACGAAAAAATAAAAAGAATACAGATATAAGAAATGCTGCAAAACTAAGTAGAAAAAAAGCTATTTTTGATTTTTTATTAGATCGATAGAGTTTCTTTTTTATCCACAAAAATAGTATAAAAATAAAATTAAGTGGCTTTTGTGTGTTTAACTAGTATGGATATAGTTATAAAGATATTAGTTCTTGCAAAAAATAAGTTTTTGGCTTTATTTGATGGATGGAAATACCACGGCCGATGAAGATTCTACTGTGGTATAATCATCCATCAAAAAAGACGTGTCAAAAAACCTCCCATTTAAATGGCAAGTTTATGACAAAAAAAAATTATGATTAGCACATGCAACATGAAAACTACAAAACAAAAAGTGCTCTTAAAGTGTATTTATAGTCCATTGTAAAGAATTTATGTTAATATACTTGAAAATAGCCAACAACTACAATAAGACATAAAACAATGCAAGTACAGCTAGTTTTGAACTAGAATACGCGCAAAAAAATCAAAAGGCACATATTGACAATTTATAAAAAAATAGTTTTTTAACACGGCGATAAAACGAAAAAAACAAAAAATAAGTTATAAAAAAATATGTCTTATAATATTTAAAAGTATGCCATTATATTTAAGACGACTTAGCACCTATTGTATAAAAACATTACTCATAGTACAACTACAAAAATGATGATATCTTGCGATATTAAAATAAATGTGCGTTATTAGCAAATTTGTGTACGAATTTTTTCTAGGTTTGTACCTTTGTATTTTACATTCTATAACATTTTTTTGTTGCCTGTATAAAAAGATGTTAAAAATAAAGATAGTATATTTGATAAGATTATCTGATGATAATCATTTGTCTAACAAACAAAAAATACAATGACTTTTTGCTTTTTATTTTGATCTTTCCGTAGCCAAAAACATAAAAAAACAAAATTGTCTATTAGGTAATCATTAAGGCAAACCAATGCTATAAAAAAAAATTATAATTGCAGAAAAAATCGTATAGACAACAGGTTTTTTGTTTTAAATGCATATTTTTATAAAGATAGAAATTTTAAAATTTACTTCGTAAACGTCTGGGGTTAAAAGGTAAGAATTTTTTCTTGGTAAAACGCTATTAGGGAACTATTCATAAAACGATTATATGAAAATGATAGTAAAATGCGTATTTAGTCAAGCCAGGTTACTGATTTTGTAAATTCTACACGTTTATTGTAACTTATCTTTTGATTACTACGTAAGAAATCTAAACAGACAAAATTCAATTATTTTTGTTATTATACAGTTTTATGTTTTTTTATCAAAAACACATTTACGGATTTATCTTTGCTATTTATAGCCTTACAAATTGCGCATCTTTCAATTTGTCTTTCATTATTATATCATTTATTTTTTTTGCCTTTTTAATTGGGATTTAACATTTTTTAGCAAAGAAATGTATTTTGCCAATAATGCAGTAAAGGATTATGATTTTTTGTCTTTTTTGCCAAACCTTTGTATAACCAAAACCATATATGTGTTTATTCTGTAAACACATTTTGCAATTTTTTGAAGCGCAGAATCTTGCAGAATTTTATTTTAATTGCAGAAAATTTTCCATTTTTTGCATTTATGGTCTGCCCTAGTTATCATGCATATTACGTGTCATTGCATTATTAGTTTGATATTATATAGCTTAAAAACATGTGAAATGCAAATAAATATATATGTTTTTTGGTGAATGATACCTGCTCTAAAGCTATATAATGTCAAACACATAGAGAAATGACGCACAAAATGCCAGTTTCCTTACAGTCAATTTTAGTTGTACCTGTTTTTTGTCTATGAAAAAATCATGGCAAAACAAAGAAGTCATTGCATATTTCTTTCTGTTGAAAATAAGATTATTTAATAATAATTTTTAACAAGTTTACTATCATTATTTTTGACACATTTTTTTATATAGACAACAAAGCAACAAAAGAAATAGAATGTTAAATACAAAAGTACAAAACTTGAAAAATTACTAATCAAATCTGCTGATATTGCACATTTATTTTGTTTTATTTTTTTCTTTTATAATTGTTTTATTTTTTTGCTTGAAATACTACAAGGTATAAAGTTGTCTAAAAATATATTGGCGTACTTATAAATATATATATATACATATTTTTTCCAATTTTTTGTTTTATCGCTGTGTTAGAATACTTTTTTTCATAAATTGTCAACATGTGCTTTTGTATTTTTTTTGCGCTTATTCTAGTATAGAACTGTTTGTATTCGCATTTTAACATGTCTTATTGTCTGGTATGGCTATTTTAAGTATATCAGAAAAAAATCTATTTAATGGATCATAAATACACTTTTAAAGAGCCTATTTTTTGGTTACAGTATACACTTTGCATGTATTTTCATAACTTATTGTTTTCTCTCAAATTTTTCATTTTAATTAGCAGTTTTTTGATTCGTTTTTTGATGGATGATTATACCACAGTGGAATATTTATCGGCTGTGGTATTTTCATCTATCATACAATGCAAAATATTAATTTTTTTAGTAACTAATACCTTTTTTATAATATTTATACTATTAGAACAAAAATCTGCAACTTAATTTTAATTTTATAATTTTTTTGTAGATAAAAAAGAAAATCTATTGATTTAATAAAAAATAAAAAATGCAATTATTCTACTCTGTTTTTAATGAAGTTCTTAATTTGTATTTTTTTTTTGTTTTTTATACTTCAATATATTCTCTTTTTCTTTTTTTGTAATAACGAGGGCAAATAAAATGCATCTTATAGAAGTGTCTTTTTTCTTAATTTATGTAAATAAATCAAAAAAGAAATTTGTATTTTCATCTTTGTGTTTTGCGTAATTGTTTCTGGTTACGCTGGTTTTACCATTAATACTGGTTCTACCATGGTGATGAAAGTACCACGGTACACCGGGAGGTAGGGAAATGTATACGGTTAATTGTGAGAACCGATAGCTCCGTGCCCACATAAGTGATATTTAGGGTGTTTCCGTTTTTCACTACCGTAAAAATTCACCATAGGAGAATTTTTCCCGTGGGTACGAGTCTCCATGGGGATTTCTTTCTTTTAAAGTTATGTTCCATTTTTACCAATGGAGAATTTTAAAAACGAACAAACGGGCTCAGATAATGCAAATTAAAATATTTTTGCTATATTAATGCAACAGCAACAACGTTCAATACAATTATGTGTATACTTAGACACAGGAAATACATATAAATATGAATGGAAATTTAACATTACTAGATCTGAAAAATTGTTAATTTTTAAAAACATTAAGAATGCCAGTTCTACTTTTGAACGTGTTTTGAGTTACTATAATGATAAAATTGCAATAAAAATAATAACTAGGTAATGAAGCTAATTTATTACTAACTATATATTTTACATCAAGATTTAATACATGGTGTGATATTACAGACAAATTTAGCTTTTCTTCAACATTAGCGCATCGTTCAATATCCAAGGTATCAAACCAGTTTGTTACACACCTTCTTCAGCATATTATACAACTTCCTAACATATATGAAATAAACGAACTTAAAGAGGGATACAAAAAAGATAGGAAATAGAAAACACTATTTTAGCAGCCTATGGCACGCATTCTTCTTAAAAGCACCAGCCTTTCAGCCGATAAGATACATTAATATAAAAGGATACCATAGTCTATATTTTCTACTCGTTGTGGATTTTAAGTTGTAAATAATGTGTTTTTGGGGCAACTGCCGGAGCAAGTCAAGACGCATATGTCTTCCGAAATTCTGATTTTTATAGCTACGTAGAAAATAACATTTTTTCATTCTATAACATAGTCGTAGATGCGGCCTATCCACAAATTCGAAGTTGCAGAAAACCATACAAAGGAGAACTGACGCCAGAGCAAAGAGAATTATATTATAAATTTTCCTCACAAAGAATGACCGTAGAGAGATCTATTGGGTTACAAAACGGATTGTGTAGGCGACTTAAAGTACATTTAAAAAATAAGGGCATAATATCTTCTTATAGGATATTTGTAGCAGCATGCATTTATCAAAATATGAAATGGATTTTGCTATCGAATAATATAAAAAGTTATCAGTAAATTCCAAAAAAAAAAAACATTTGTAACTTTATATAATTGTATAGATAACTATGGAATACTATTGAGCATAACTCAACTGTTAATAATGTCGATTTCAGCATTTTGACTCTATTTATGAGGTCGTACTACGCTCTCTTATTTATTTTAAATCTTGATAATCGTAATTAAACTGTTGCAAAAAATAAAACCTGCATTTTGTTCTTATCTTTTGCGTTATTGCAAAGTTTAAACGTTACATTTAATCTATAAAATAACCATTCAGCATTTTTTTACTACAAGCCATCTGGTTTTGTCTTTTTTGGTTTAAGCAGATGTTTTGCTCTAGTATTACGTTGTGTAAAAGGGCAATGCCTTGATTTTTTAAATCCGAAACATTGTATATGTGTATATATGATGCAGTACTGTTTTTTTGATTAAAACTATCTTTTTTGTCTGTAATAATCCGACTATAAGTAAAGAAATAAAGGTAAATCAGTTTAGATAAATTAAACGATGGTCAATACCAATATTATGCATTTCAAGACCTATTTTTACACCTGCGATATATAAATTCGTTCGCCTTGTACTTTTTTTGCTAAATTTTGCACAAAAAGTACTTTGTAGCAGTATGAAAAACATCAATTTTTGCAAAAGATGCATAAATGCAATTTTTTTGATTCGATGGTACACCACAGTCAAGATTTAGACTGTTTACAATATATTTATATGTTTTAGCATTTGTATGTAACAAATAGCGCAAAAAGACTGTTGTATTGTAAAAAAAATGCTACTTTTTTTGCAGTTTTTATGGGCGTTGTAATTGCTTAACCTTCGTACAATTAAAGTCATTGATAGTTTGATTGTAATTGCTACCAGTTCGATAGTTTAATTATGCTCGATAAAAAATAGTATATCTAAGGAAAAAATGATCTCATAAGGAGTCCCGTGTTAAAGATAGAACCAATATACATGAAAACGTTTACTGAAAAAAATATTAAATTTAATAATAAAAGCATGTGTACGTAATAAAAACTACATTATTTAAACAAAATTTCAGCAAAACTTTAGAATGTATAGCTGATACAATTGAAAATGACACATAAAAAAATATTAAAAAGCGTAAATCACATGCCCGTAACTATTAATAACTATTGTTATTTTTTAATGTCTTATTGTTGATTTTGTGTTAAAGCATCTATATCATTTTTATACATTGTGATCATTTATATGTACCTCGTTTCTATACACTATACGTATTTTACTTTCATCATCAATCGTTAAAAGCCTTTCTTTCAACTGTGTTATTTCATTATTATCTTGGCGTGTATAATTGCTGAAAGAGTTAGATCTGCTTGATAAAATATCAATAGATATATATAACCTAGTTAGAACCGATTCCATTATGTCATTCTGTAAAAGATTTTCGTTTTATGAATTTCCGAAGTGGGTTTATCCACGTCTCTTCCTTCTTTTGGTGTTGTCGAGTTCAAAGTATCAAAACTACTTCCGGGTGAATTAAAGGGTTAGCTCGCTTGTGTAAATGTATTTTTTAAAAGAAAGCCGTCTTTACCGCAGATTCGCCACTTTTTTGTGCTTAATAATTATGTCCCTTATACTCCTTGACAAGATAATTGTATTTGTCTCTTGCCATCCGTCCAGTCACGTTTTCATCAATTTTTTACCTATATCATTCAGAATTTATTTTTGCTTGAGATATTTTGCTTTATTAATGTTTAATAACTCTTGCGTCTTGAACTCATCTTTTTTATCGATCAAAAGACATTGTTTGTAGAAATTCCAGTAAACCATGGGTTAAAGCAAGAAAGAGGAAAAACGACAAAAATTCACATGTTAGTTCTATATTTTATAAATTTGCTGGCCTTGCTTGCTGGTTGTGGGTTCGATTCCTTCTATAAAATATTTTTTTGCACCCTTTTAAACATAATTTTTTCAAGGTGAAAATTCTCTGCGGTAAGAGTTTTGGAGAAAAATCACCACAGTTATAAAATATTCTCCATGGTAAAGAAGAGTAAAACAAGATTTATCATCATTGTGAAAAATCTCCGTGGTGAATTTTTCCTAATAACTTACAGCAAATTTACCATGGTGAAAAAAAACGGAACACGCCCTTAATATAACAGAATAATTATTACACTGAGATTGATATTTAGAATTTTTTAAATTACAGATATCTAGATCAAAAGGTTCTAGCATGCACAGCAATAAAATTTACGATTAGAGACGCTGCCAACATATACTAAATACAGATTGTAAGATACCCATTAGTTCATATTTGCTTATAATGTATCAGAAAAACTTATATTACATACAAATTACATCTATGATTGTAATATAAGTGCCATAAAGTATGAGATTACATATATTTTACGTGTTTTTTAAAAAAAGATTATGGGGACTAAAGAACTTTTTTTTCAGTTATACAAATAGATTGTTTTCCTAAAATATGGGCAGTTTAAGTTAGTTGTAGATGAAAACAACGGCAAAACAGCAACTCATGCAGAACAAGAAACACGCCACTTTTCAGATGTTATAGTTTCAGAAGGTAAGACGGCTACTTATAATTAGCAAATTTACAAATAGACGCGCACGTAAAAGAACATATGACTACAATCTTAGCAAAATGTATGCTTCAATTGCCCATCTTATATAAAAAAGACATTTGCATCTGTTGACAAAGATTAATATAAATTGTGCATAAAATAACACTTCATTAATTGCAATTATAAGTTTTTGCGTTTCTATATATTTCAGATACATCACACGTCAAGTTCCTTGCGTTTCCACCTATAAAAATTTTGAATTTTTAGCCATTGGATATTGGGATTCGTATGGTGTATATAATCTTTGACAAAACCCATTCCCTAGTTTTTTTTATTGTATATTGTTCTTCTTAGCACAAAAATACCACTAGGTACTCGTCTGCCTTTATGATGTTTGTTATTAGATATAGGCAGCACTTGCAAACAAAAAGTTATAACATAAAAAAATACCGTCAAAATTTTGGCATAAAATAGAGTGGTTTTATGCGGCGACTAATATAATACAAGGGAAAATAATCCACAAGGCCTATGAAAGGGTTGAAGTGTTACGATAAAAATCTGGTCTGTATATACTTTATTAATTTGGAAATGTCATCAATAGAAATGTAAACTTTACTTTGCATGAAAAAAACAGAAAAACATATAGAAAAGCAGTACAGTCTTATACAAAATGTAATCAAGTAAGACGCCAATTTTTGTTTGATGCAGCAAAAGATTTTCTTTTTTACTATGAAAAAATCAGCCAATCTTTAGTTTGATAATTATTTCGTTGGCAAGTTATCAACACAACTCTACTCGAACTTATCGATTTTACAACTGTCCTTTTTATAAAAATATAACGTTTATGTAAGATTATGTCTAAAAAATGTAGTAAAATTTGTGAGCGGCTATAAGATAATAAACATTGATTTTTTATATATAAAAAAACTACATATTTGGTGAGGGTCTTTGCAACAAAAAAAAAGCTTAGCGCCCCTATCTTGCATATAATTAATAACATCTTTTTTTTGATATAGTAAATTTTTCTATGGAAAAAACGGTTCAACATGAAAAAAATAAAAAAAGAAAATCACTTTACTTAAAATTCATCAAAAAAAAAATTCATATAAAAGACGGTCATTTCCATAGAAATTGTAATAAATTTATTCTATATGTTCTTTAAAAGTTTAAAACACGATATTTTTTTTGGTGTTAAAAAATTTGTATTTTTGTATCTTAAAACATTTTTGCATTTTTAAAGTATGGGGTAACCCTGCAAAAAAAACAAAACGGTATTTGCATAACCAATAATTATTTGAACCCGTGGGGTTTTTATATAAATTTGTTATAACCCGAAAAGCGGCAAAAAAATATACAAAGGTTATGAAAACTAAACTGTACTAAGAAGCGATACTCTTATATTTGTAAAAAAAAAAAAAAAGCAAAACCAAAACATCAATATTATTTGACTGTATATAGCTATATGACTAAAAACGTAAACAACGACGGTTATGGGCGTCTACTATGCAAAATAGAAATACAACTTTTTTTGGTCAAATTTTAGGTCATAAAATGTTATTATATAATGTATCGAACTATAAAAAAATATATACGTAACTGTACTTTTTTGGCTTTTTTTGTCAGTAAAACCTGCAAAGAACAAACAAAGGGGCGTTTTACTGTCATACTACACGTGGTTTGCTTTTATTATGAATTTTTACAATAGTGTAGAAAAGCGAAATTGCAAAAAACTGCTTTACATACCATAATATTATGCATTGAAATGCTATACAGCTAGAATTAGTTTATGTAAAACTTCACGATACGATAAAGTAAATGGTGTTTTGAACGAGCTCGTCTTAGCGGGTACTTTCTTTGTAAAAACCATTTTAATGCCTCATTTATTTATTGTATTTGTTTATATACCAAAAAAGAACAATTGAAAGGCCGTATCATATCTTATACATAATCACGTATCATATCTACCACAAAAATGATCAAACAAATGTCGCAATTCAAAGTCCTTGGAAATGAATAGCGCATCCGCATTTCATTTCCAAGGTGACCGATGTCGTATCGGTAATTTAACGGTACATCCATGACATTGATTTTGCCTTACTTAATTCTCAATATAAACATATAAATACAAAATTAATTTACTCAGTGTCTTTAGACACAACACGATATTTACCTTAAGGACGTATTTTTGCTTACTATTTTATTTTGTCGTTTTTTTTTTTGCGTTTAAACATCTTTATATATTTTACGATTTTTTATATGCAATTTTACTTTTGTATGCTTCGGCATACATTATATGCCTGTTATCTATACTAACATTTTTTTACCTAAGCAAACATATTAAATACAATAAAAAATCGTAAAAAATAGTGCCAAGCTTTTTTTTAAAAAAAGTATATACATGCTTAAAGACAATTAAAAAGCTGAAATACCTATTTTTGTTGCTTTAACGCAGATTTACATTTTTTAATTTCTATTTTCTGTAATGACACGTATTTTGATCTTCTATAAAACCCATGGGTGGCATTTTTTTATACTCGATCTATGCTTATAAAAAAACCAATGGGTTTTTAGAAAACTAATACTTTTGAAAAAACTCAAAAAGTTTTTGCAGATGGAAAAGATAACCCATGGATATTACCCGCGAGTAGTATACTGTTTAAATTGGGACATGAAACACTATGGGTAAAAATTTGATACATACCCTGTATCTACTATGATATTCGATATACAAAAATTCAGTCCCTACATATTTTTACTAATAATTTCTGTTTCGAAAACTGTTTTTGGTTCGATATCATATCTGGATCTGTTGCACACCGGTTAATAATTTTTTTTTTTGTGTTTGTTACCTGCCCTAAAAAGCATTTTATAGACAAAAAAGCTCTATTTATCTGGTCTTGTTTGTATATGCCTGTCAAATATATCCTATTCATATGGGCTGTAACCTTCTAGGAGAAAAAAAACATTTAATGCAATTTTTACATTTTTTTATTTTTTACTAAACTTACGAAAACGCCTGTAAAAATACGTCATATCTATAAACATATATTTAAACCGTATATTATATTTTATTATAGCGACAAGCTAAGACTTAGCATAAAGAACCTTTTTTTATTTTCTTTTATAAAGTAGCACTGCAAAAATTGAACTGTCTGTAGAAAACTTTACAAAGCGCGAAAACAAAAAAAAAATTGTATTGTTGTGCGATAAGATGCTTGTTTTTGATCGTTATTATCTGCCGTGTCTTTTGAACCTGCCTTTAAAATAAATTGCTTGCTTTAAAATTTGACCTATTAGGAGTGATCTTATAAACATTAATGTAAGGCTTAAATTTAAACAGATAAGTAAATAAATTAGTAATGCCCAATTTTTTAAAGTTAAAACTAACCGCGAACTTTGCATTCATGTTTAAACCTGCAGATTGTCAAGTCCGATCAATCAATTAATACTTACGGAAAATTAATGGTAATATCTTAAGTTTATGTACATAATAGCAAAAATACAAAATTCGTATATAAGTGTTGATATAATAGTTTACATAAAGAATGTACAGCCCCTTTTTCTAATTTGCTATAAAAGCTTGCAAAAATACAACTAAATGGTAGTTCTGTTTGCAAAAATATGTCAAGCCTAAAAAAGTATAACAAAAAATTTATTATGTTACGTATTGAGTTTATTACTTTTTTTAATTGTAAAAGAAAATATAGTGATCGAATACACACAAAACAAAAATCGGCGATACGCATGTTTTATGTGGTCGGTAAGTATCAATATTCATTTTTAAAGTGCAAAAATACATTTATTTTTTTATTTGGTAGTAGTATATTTTTACGTATACTTCTAATGTCATTTTTTACATTATATAGTTAAATCCTTCTGAATAAGAACCCGGATAAACCATTTTATGTAAAAATTAAGTCAAAAAGTCCTATTTGTGTAAGAGAAGGTGTATCAAGAACAAAAAAACGTCAAAATACTGCCAAAAATTGTAAATAAAAAAAGTAAACCGAAAATCATATGACTGGGTAGTATTTATACATGGTTCTACGCAAACGCGTTTAATTAATATTTGAAAACTATATATATTTAAAATATAGATATATAATTTACTTGCACAGATTTAAACAGTTTTTTTGTATTAATTTATCAAGGTATTAGTTTGTTTGTAAGTTTGACATTCTTTTTTATATATAGCAAAAAAATTAATATATTGCAAAGTTATAATTTGTACATATATCTTATTACATTGTACACTTTGATCTTTACACACAGCTTAAAATATCAAAATCATATCTGTAATAAAACTAAAGCGTTTTAAATTGTCTCATGACCTGTGCTAAAAGATTTATAACTATTTTCTACATAGTGCAGTCAAGTTTTCGGTATTCTGCATTTTGGGTTTTCTTTTAAAATAGTTTGCAAGTTTTTCTTTCAAAAATTTTTAACAAAAAAATCAAATAGAAACACAAAAAAATAATGCATTTTGTAAAAAATAATTTATGTAAATCGTAAAAACATTTTAGTTACCCTTTTTCGAGATTTTTGCAACAAATGTTTTTTCTATTATTGCTTTTTGCATTTTAAGTAACAATTATGCTTAAACGTAGCAAATTGCATTTTTTACACAAATTTACATAATTTTTACCTCCTGGGTATAGATTTAAAATATGATGTAAAAAATTAAATCGAAGTTTTCCGTACGATACGCTGTATAAATGGCACAAAAACAAAGCGAATTATATATGCATAGCTACTTTGTATCCTTTATGTTGTTTTTTGCTATTTATAAGTGTTCTTGCCGTTGTCGCATGACAATGGAAATACAAAAAATGTTGCCGTGGCCATATTTTTACATACAATATATAACCATTATGCCGGTAAAAAGCTCTATAGTTTTTTTAGCCTAAAATATTTTTTTAAGGTTGAGACGACACAAAGTACATTTTTTTTAAAAAAAATAAATAAAATGTATGATAACGACAAAAACAAGCAATTGAATTATAAAAATCATATTGACCATATTTTAGTGTACAAATTATTACACTATCATAGAAAAAGTATGTTAAAATAACTTTTTAGCAAAAACTAGAAATAGTATGTAATGTATCATGGTATATTTATCAATAGACAATCAAACGAAATATCGAATGAAACTATAGTAAAACTGTTTTGGCGGCTCCTTATACTTGAGGGCTGAGAATTTGCATGAAAGACAAGTTCAAGAATAATAAAACGCATAAATACAAAGATTGATGTAGCGTAGTACGGATATATTTAACAGTATACATCTGGCACGATACCCAAGCAAAATTGTAATTTATCCAACGTAAACCTATAAAAAACTAACCGTAGACCATCGCGGGCTAAATCTAAATTCGAAATGATGCATGCAATAGAAGTTTTAAATATAAAATAAAGATTTAATGCTAATTATATAATTTATAAAAGCTCATACTACGTGAATTTATAGTTTCTTTTTTACCCACCCTCAAATTAGGGCATTTTTTTTATCATGCCAAATATAGGGGGGCTAAACTACAGTTTTACTAAACTTCAATATATAATTAAGATGAAAATAAATCTGAATACAGGTGAAAAGCATATTAAAAAGACTATAGCAAAAAATCATAGCAAATTAATTGTATATGCCAATTTACTCTCAATTGTTCATTTTATCCTATTGGATAAATCGTAGAACTTTTTCACGGCAATGAAAATAAAATGCCAGTGACTTCAAATCAAATTTTATTGAGAATTACTTTTTTATATTTTAAAACGCTTTATAGATAAAATTAACATAATTTGTCAAGGTAAATTACACCAATTATATCTAGGCGTCCATAAATTCACAAAAATGCATGGATTCTGCATTAACTGCTGAGTCTTTTTGTAAGACATACACGTTATTGCAAAAAAACAACAACGGGTTTAAACATAAAATTTTTGCATTTCGGATGTTTTTATAAAAAATTCAATTTTTGCAATTTTTTCAAAAATTAAATATTTAAAAAAATACATTTAATTTATGTTTTTTTAGCTAATAAAATAAAAAAGCTAAAAAAACGTTGTTTAACTACAAATATCTACATCTATTATGTTTCGACACATTGATCGTACAAAATATAAATTAACATTTTACATCTATCAACGTAAAATCTAGAAAAAATTTGAATTTTTTAAAAAAATCTCCAGCAGTTAAAAACAATAATTCTAAAAAATTCAGTATAACAAAAAACACTGGGGACGTTTTCTATTTGTTAGCCACATATAATGTATTGAGACCCTTCATCTTATGGCACAAAAATACCATAAAAAATACCAACAAAAAGAAAAATACGCAAAATGATTATTGACGTATTTATAAATGTTTTATATTTACAAAAAAAGGATAAAATACAATGAATTGTATAATAATATACCAAAAATCTGCAAAACAAGATACTTACATATAGTCTAACACCGGCAGTACTGGGTTTGAACAACACTGCAACCCTGTAAAAACAAGTAAAAGATATCTTTCGTGTACCAATATGCTTTTTTGATATAATATTCTGCGAGATATGCAAAATACAAAAATTTTCCGGCTATAAATTATACAAACACATGTCAAATATTTCTTCAAGGTAATATTTATAGTTTATTGATTTAGACGATAAATGATATCTTATCATATGTTTTGATTTGACATTTATTACAAAAAAAGCATATTAAGAAAAAGAATTCAATAAATAGTAACATTTTGCCTTTTTTATAATAAATACAAAGTAACAGTCTAGGCCTGACTTATACAACAGGTAGTATTTAATTATCATATATGTTTCTATATATAATACTTCCAAATATATAAATGCAAAGTTTTATCAATTAACATATTACCGATTCCTTACCCCGTATCCTTAACTACGAGGCAACGTTCTTTGTGTATAATAGGTAAATTGCTTAGGGATACCGATATGGTGGGACAATATGGGCGGGCTAGATCTGTTTTCGTCTCCGCCCATAATGATTATTATGGCCATATATAAGACTTTCTAGAAAAAATTGCGTTTTTGTATGTAAATGTATCCATCTAATAAATCTTATAGTTATTTATGTGGATTTGTACCTTTAAATTTTGTTGGAATTAATTTGCGCTAATAAATTTTCGACGCGCAGCAACAAAACGCTTTGACGCTTTCTAAAAGAGCAAATTTCGCAGCAAGAAATTATGTATTGAAACCTGCAATTTCAGAATTATAATTTATTTTTTTTCTCGCTATCACAAAAGCATTCATTTTTGATTTACAATCTTACTAAAAGAAATCTAAATCTGATGCTATGTAGCGTGTCTGTTCTACAAAGTTTCGATAGCGTGTTGTTGCACATAATTTTTATTTCAACTAAGTATTTTTTTGTTAGTCAAAAAAACTTGTTCATCTTTCTGAATTCACACTTTTCATTATGGGGTGAAAATTAAGTTTCTAAAAAAATATAAAAAATAAGCAAAAAATTTGAAAAATAGACGAGAAGTATACAAACTTTATGAGACAATTATGGAAAAAATTTCCGCCTATAATGGCCATAAATTATATGGCTATTATGGCAGATTTCCCTCATGGGTTCGGTATCCCTGAAATTGCGTTTCAAAATTTTTTGGTTACTGTTATTTATATAATAGTTTAATGTTCAGTTTTCTGCATACGTTTACACTGGGTAATAAAACAATGATTTGTTTATCTAGACGAGGGCTTTATAACTAAAATCGCAAATTAGCAAAAATAAGGATAAGATAAACCTAACCGAGCAAATAAGTAAAGAAGCAGTAAAATTTATCGCTTATGCGAAAAGGTTTTATTTTAAAAATATTTGCTTTATTTCATGTCTTTAGGTCATAATTATACTCTGAACTTCTATTGGTTTAGAACCTTTGTATTCAACCTATTATATGTATATAATGAGTATGCGTGTGTATACTTGTATTGACCACATCTTGTACGCCAAAATTTCATATGTAGACCGGAACCGGCCCAAATAAAATGATGCCGAATAATGGTAGTTGTGGTTTTATTTTTTCACCCTATTGCAAGCTCACGGTAGTTGTAATAACTTATATATAACGCATAACGCAAGCAAAACGAACCCCTTATTGTTTCCAGGTCCTGTAGAAAATCATTATGATCTTTTACACTAACTAGTTTATTGGGAATACAATTCTTATATGTATATATGAAATATATGTACAAGAACAAGCAATCTAAATACATAGAACCCAGTAGCAATATACACATTATTACAATCTGCGTTTTAAAAAGTGTTTTTACAGGTTCTAGCCATATATATCACCTAGCATTTTGTAGCTAGTTTTGGTTTTAATTTAAAAGTTTTCACAGCATATAAAATAGGTTTTTGTACATGTTAATGCATTGTATGTTGTCTTGCGTATATTTTATATCTATGTTTACAGTCACTCGGCCGATGTTACGTTATTTCTAATATTTTTATTTTGCTCGGTAAGGCCTTGGAAAGTGAAGCAATGCATGTTTTGTGGGCATTTAAGAACCCCTGTATGAGACATTTGAGGTCAACATTAAAAAACAAAATGCTGAATAATTGCGCATTTAAAAGGAAAACCTAAGGCTGGGCACCCATAATACTCTACCCATTACGGTTTGTATTTAAAGTAAGTTTGAGTAAAGTAAATAGCAGGTGCAAGTTTTTTAAAATACCCATGTTACCCATCTTTACCCCATTTTACCCATTTCTAATATATTTTTATTAATTACTATCCCCTCATGTCGATTGAACGTAACGAAAACAAAAAACACGATCAAACAAGCTATAAGACCCAAAGTGCCAGATACTACAGTAAAGCGTTATACGCTGCATACAGCGATATCGTAGAAAAAAAAACACCAATAAGGGTCAAAGTTGTCCACTATAAGTGTATATATTGTTATTATATTTATCAAAGTATACTAACAAGTGCAATTTAACTCATTTAAGAGCAAAACATCTACATAAATGTCCTTGAATAATAGACAAAGCTATACCTTCTTTGCTCGCAACTAAGGTTTTTGATACGAATACAGAGGATCCAAATTTTGATATTAATGTATTTCAAACAAAAACAACCACAGCGGTTAGTATAAACAGAACAGCCTTTAACACAGTAGATAACGAATATGTTTATTAACTAATAGACTAGTTAAAAAAAGATGCAAGCAGTATCACCGAGAAAAACATTAAAAGGGCGATAAGACCAAGCGTATATTGAGTACAGACAATTTTGCAAATTGAAATTCTTGTGTTATATATGACATTTATTGACATGTGATTTTTGGACTTTCTTGTATCAACAGTTCTTCTTTGGTGTCAAGATTCATCATATATATGAAACTGGCAACAAAGAGCAATCATTTAGGCATTCAGATTGCCAGCATGTTGGGTGGTCTAGCCAAGTGTCTTATTAAAATATAAGAGGACGTCAAAATCGCTACAAGATTTCTTGAGAAACCTCAAATAATGCATCTAAAAATACAACAATGAAACAACATATACAAGATTTTTTTATATCGAACATCACCGATGCAGGATTTTGCACAAGCTGAAATTAAATATGATTGCTGGCACATATAGTCAATTTATGGGCACAAGAAATTTTTAAAGTTCTAAATATTCAGGAAATCTGTGTAGATGAAAATTAAATTTTGCCATCATATAATAAAGTTGTTAAAAAAATAAGCCGCCTGTTTTATATCGCAAGAAAATACGACAGTTCCCGAAAATCTGCCTATTAATGCAAGAAATATGTTAGAAAAAGAAAGAATAATATTTAGTGCCTATTATTAATGACAAAACAAGGTCGATCGGCACCTACGAAGTGCTTGTTAGAGCATTTAATGTAAGGCCTATTATACCTGATACCATGTACAGGCATAAGAAATACATGTATATTGGAATATTATTAGATGATGAAGAGTGGAAATGAATAGATCAACAAATTTCTATTTTGCCTCATCAAAAACAGCTACGATTATTACATCGCAATTGTACATTTCGTTTAAAATTCTATTTTCCTGCCCTTGTTTCAGTATTTTATAATATGCTACTTTAATCCCATAACACTTTCGTTCATCCGATGTGAAATTTGAAGCCATTGACTCGCTATATCAAAACTCACGTATTTTTACCACTGCTTTTTTTGTGTTTGTTGGCTGCACCTTGATAATACATCCCGGCATAAAAAAAATTGTGTAAGTTGTTTAGGATAAAAGGAAGGGTGAGACAGTGGGCCATGGAAGGATTTCAATCAGCGTCTGATCACTATTACACGCAAAATAGCAGTAAGCAGGGCAAAACCGTATTATCCCAGCCAGATACTAAAATTGTAAATCCCAACTCATATTGGTATTATTTAAAAGGAAAAGGAACCAAAAATGTAATAACAAATGAATATGAAAATACAAGAAAACGGAATGCCCGAATAGTTTATTGTTTAAAAACTATTTTGTGCTACTGGAATGCCAATCCGAAAAACTTTACAATACTGGCTAGGTTGGCAACGGGCTACCTTACAGTTCAGGCAAAAAGTGTTACAGCCGAAAGGGCTTTTTAATCCGGTACCGATCGTGTTACACCTGTTAGTTGCTCTTTAAGTAGCGAGACAATTCATCAAGGTGAAATTTTTAAAAACCAATATACAATAAAAAAGGAATTGAATTAATAGTTTTTTTTTAGTGCGTGAATAAATAATTATGTCTGGTTACTAGAACGAAAACGCACTTGTAAATATTTTTGAGCTTTATTATTTGCATATACATGAAAAATAGTCACTTATTTGATAAATTTTATTAATTTAACATTTACATAGATAGTAATGTTATAAAACGTTACTTGTAGTTGTGTAAGTGTAACAGTTTAAATTAGGCAAAATAATTTGTCTTTTATATACCTTTTTATATTTTTTTTTATCAATTTCTTCATCATGAGTCTAAATAAAAAAAAACTATCTGTGTGGATCCTTTATTATAACAGAATTTATATCTAAAATCTACAATTTTAAGCCAGATTTTTATTTTATAATATCTGTGCTGAATGCGAAAAAAACTATTCCTTATTTCGGGTTTAAAAGAGCTTAATATATGTATGCTTATATAAAGATGGATTAAAAAAAGTGACCAACAAATAATCATTCATATTGAAACACAATAAACCAATGAAAATGGACTTCCGACTAGTAGTTGGATTTTTTTTTTTTGATTTAGGGGTTATAAAAATTTACGAATTTATAAATATAGAGAAAAAAAACTATTTAATTTTATATTTGATTATTTTTGTACAAAAAAAAACAAACACCTCATTGTCTCGAACCTTGTTGCTTGTCTATAATCACTAAAAATGCATCTGTAGTCGCTCTAGCTCCGATCTACCCAGACAGATGACAATGGGCAATAATTAAGACATCTGTCTGCTGCAAGACATCTTTAGGTATTTTAGTTAGAAAAAAATATACCCTGGATTATATGAAAGTTTCTTTTTAAACATTGCTAAATGAGTACAATTTCTTATAGTTGTCAAAAGCCACTTTATCATATTTACATGTTCAGAAACCGTCAAATTACTTGATTCCAAATACTTTAGTATTTCTGGAAGTTTCTATAGTAATTTAATATAATTATGTGTGTTAAACCTCTTCAGAAGTGCATAATTCGAGCATCTTTGATTCCATATTGTACTTATGTAAATATAGGAAAAAATCTTGATAATAAGTATGTAAAAATGAGCTAAACTTTATCCAAGACCAAATTTTAAACTAATTGAAAGGTAAAGAAACCCTGTCTGTAGCTCTTTAGAAAATATTTTTCGTTTCCTTGATGATCTTGAAAATTAAATTTTACATAGACTTATAAATTTATCCACATAATTACTTTCTTTCTATAAAAAACTAACAAAATTAAAAACATCATGACAGATAAAAGTGATATTAATTAACCCGGGATATTCATCTGCTAATCGCAATCCCACATTTATACAAAATGAAGCTTTGACACTTATCAAAACTTTAAAGAAACTAGAATTAGAGGATTATTATAAGATCTGAACTAAAACAAAGTAAATATTTTTTTTAACACTAATACTGTGTAATGTTTCTAGATCAATAGTTGTAAATAAATAAGGTTTTTTGGGTTCATTGAGTGTCTAGTTCTCCGATTAGAATAGACAAAAATTTTCGTAATTGAGAATCAATGTTCTCGTCGAACATAAGATAAAATGGGTTTTTACATGATTTTTTTTATAGAAGCGTGTTCTTTTTCGTATAGAATCTAGGAATCAAAGTTTTAAGATGGTGCGAACTCGAATGGATTGAACAATTAAAACTATCGGCTAGAAATTCATTAAAACAGTATCAGTTTATTTACTCAAAGGTATATTATCACTAATCAGACATTTTAAAAATTTGTTTTGTTTATCAATACTGTCTGATATTTCATCGCTTTTACAATTTGTCTGACTTTTTAAATAAACTTTAAGATTTTTTGTGTGTTTTACAGATTTTAAATGGGATTTGATAAAATAGACTTTATGCTTACTGTCAACCTTGACTGTTATATCACTGCATTTACAAAAAATTGCTGATTCATACGCAATTCCAGAAAACTATAATCAGATATGAATTTCAACAATTGATCTTTAGAACATTTAGTTAATTTTTGTTGCCTTATTAAGAATATCTTCATTTTTTTGGCGATTTAACATTTGTTTAACCATATCCGATATGTTTTTTTGACCATGAATTTCCGTTATCACACAACTTTCATCTTTTAGATTTTCATCTTCCGATGAAATCTCATAATCTGTACTATTAGAATGTTGGATGAATTTAAGGGTAAATAATTAATTTCATAGGCTTCAGAGTAAATAATTCTTTTATATTTCATATTTTTATACAGTTCAACTTTGGTTTTCTCTACTTTATTTATTTCATAAGAACTATCCATGGGGCAAAATGGCAATATGGTCTGTGGGATTTTGGAACTACTCGCCGCCTGTCATTTTCAAGTTATAATGTCTTGCGTGCTATCTTGGCTATTTTTATTTTTTTTCAGGTGTGTTTTTCTTTATTTAGGGGGCCAGTAACAAAAAAATTTCGAAAATAAAAATCCTAAATTTTCGAGATTTTTTGTAAGCCCTGATCAGGAAAGTTTTACGGACAATTAAAAAATACGATATTAATAACTTTAAACACTATATATTTTTTTTTTGTGATTCTCAAAGAAATCCAACCCCTACTTCCAACAGTCTGGTTATTATCTATATTTTATAGGGTACTACCATTTTGGTTACCGGTAAGTTACTTGATGGCAATGTACTGGGCATGTACTTTGCGACTTTCGATGGTTACCGTTTAGTATTTTTCTGCATTTTCTTTTACTGAGGATAAGATCAAGCACTATATCTAAAAGACAAATCATAAAAAATTACAAAATAAAAAATTTGAACTTTTAAATTTTTTAAATAAAATTTAGCGTAATCTAAAACCACTTTGGTAAGTTTAATAGTACATAATGCGCTTCTTATGTACATTATATATGGCAAAGAAGGTTATTATTGCATTATTGCAAATAAGGCGACAGATTCAAAATAATGCTAGATAAGAATAGAAACATAAACTGTTTTGGGATCAAAATATACTACTTTTCCAAAATCCTATTTTGTGTTACCAACACAACCACATTTTATATTTAAAAATGCTCCGCACAAAAAACAAATTCTTAAAGTGGGTTTATAATAACTTATGTGATGATTCCTATGGGTTTTTTGATTATCTGCCCTAACACGGGTATCATTATTGATACAGAACACAACAAGGTCTCGTTCGAAATATACTTCGTAATCCCTTTTCTGAAGGTCTAATGATTTATTTTACCCCTTTTTTTAGTGCAGTACATTTTTTTCATGTTGTGGCATATGAAGTCCACAAAATTGCATTTTAGGGCGTGTATTTGTTTTTTCTTAAGGAAATTTGAAAAACTAAAAGTCGCAATAATTATCAATATTTGTATTTTTGTATCATAAATCATATGCATAAATATTATATTAGAACATATACGCATTTTCTTTTTGCTTTTTGATATATATCAAAGTGATATTGTTCACCTTTTATACATGGAAGCACACCATGGGTTCCTTAAGAAAATAAATTGAGAAATCGTGTTTTTTGTTTTCCTTAACCCTTACACAATTCCATGGGCCGAAAATCTTTGTCTGCGGGAGGGGTATAAAATAAATCTTGAAAATAATTTAAAAAATCGAGTTAGTATTTTAAAAAAAAATACATTGATTATGACAAATAAATATAGAAAAATAAAAATTTTTATGGTATAATGGTTTATTCAGAAGAATCACATGAACTATTACTGTTTAAAACGCTATTATCAATATGCCATTCTTTGAAACAAGGGTGAGCACAAAGAGCAATATCACATGGCTCACAAAAAAAATAAAGTCATTTTTCTTATTTTATCTTTTGAACAATGCTTGCATCTTTTATATTTGTTATCTTGATACTTACTTGGAAGACAACGGCTGTTTTCAATTGTGCTTAGGTAACGGAGTACTTCACTTTGGTCTGTATTTGTATCACACAAACCATCCATATGTTTTTTGATTATTTCTTGTCTAAATTTCAATTGTTTTTGTGCCTTATCTGGTTCATTATAAAACTCCCGGTATAAAATATATGAATTATGAAGAAGAAGGTTAATAATATA
>JAQFYM010001562.1:0-31961 GCA_034694785.1 Agrenia bidenticulata | reverse complement strand
GACGGACGGACGGACGGACGGACGGACGGACGGACGGACACGGTGATCACATAAGCCCTGGCTCGGGCTAAAAAGTAGTATAGTCCATGTGGTGGTTCTTGTATGGTGTGAGACTTCTGGCTTTTAAAACCATTAGATTAAAAAATGATCCTACACTATGCTCCCACGCAGACAGGGTGTCAGAGGAACAAAAGGACAATTCCTAGGATTGTCAAACCGCTTGTGTTTAGTCAGTCTCGATTTTTACTTCCTAATCGTGAGAAATGCTCGAGATCTCTTTGAACTCTGAGTAAAACAGACAGATCACTTGGAAATGTTTAGAATCCAGGCCCTGAGGTCTTTAGTATTGTACACACGGAAGGTGCACACTTTACAAGAATCCATGTATGTGAGTACAGGGGCTTTTGTGCGATGTTGAAGGGATCACCCTGTGAAGTTGTTGTGCTGTAACAGACTTTGATAGAAGCATCTGGATTAAGTTCAATTGACTCAGCTCACAAGGGTTTAGGACGTAGTGAGAGAGATGTACTCTTAGTTGTCTGATTGAAAAGGCCAATATCTTGCTGTACTATTTATACTTGTCTCTCTAGTGTTCAAACTATTTTATTCAATTATAAGATAAAGACAGGATTGTTTTTCTGAGGGAAAAAGTCACGCATTCTTTACCAACCGCAAAAGGTTCTCAATGACTCGTAGATTTTTACAGCATTTTTACTTAGCCTCCGAACGACTTGTAGTAGCTTGTAAGTTGGAACTGTTGGAAGTGTAGTAGAGATTCATATGACGAGTCACCAATCTCACAATCTACGAAAAAAGTACAAGAGTGGAAATCGTACTTTTCCTCCATCTCAACTTGTGCACACACACCGAGGGAGATATAGAAATTTTATATATAGAAATCTCTAGTCTCTCAACTAGTGGATAATAGTTTCAATGAATCTACTAGAACTTTAGAAAAGTATTATTTTCCCTGGGGTCGATGAATCTTGTTCCTTCCATGGGGTGGCTACACACCACACTCCACTTCAAATCTTGGAATCTCTATACACCATAGCTCCTATCAACTATTACCAATACTTTTTCAATAACACTAATCCCAAAGTAGATTGGATATAGTTGGATCAGATTTGGATTTAAAAAAATTTCAAATCCATCTAATAAATTCATAGAGAGAGGCAGGTGGTGGTAGTATTGATGTTGTTATTACCACCACCGCATTTTGAGAGGAGATGAGGCGAGGAAGCGAGAAGGTGGTGAAGTTATCATCGAATTTTAAACTTATCAAAGTTATCAAAGCTTGAGCTTCCAATCTCGGAGAAGATGCTTTTATTCTCCCTATTGTTCCAGTCGGAGTCAGGGACAAAAGAAATGAGCATGAGTTGCAAATTACTCTCTCAGAATTAAAGGAAGGAGCAATGAAGTGCAGTTGTAAAAAACAAAGTGTTCTCAAATCAACGAGAACTGACGGAAGGGCTTATTGACTATTCACACTGTTTTAAAAGAGTTTTCTACGCTTAATAGTAGATAATAAACCAATGTCCGGGGAGGGAGGATTGATTATTAAGAGTTCTTAGTTTGTAGCAAGAGAACCGGAAGGGAAATAAAAATTGGACATGTAATTGAGTAATGATTCTGCTTTGGAAAAAATTAAAAACTCTATTCACCGCAATTCTCAAGAGATTGGCCAGGGAACCTTTCATGATTTATGATGATGGAAAGCTCAAGCTTGTAATTTGACAGGTGGGGTCCTGAAATAGACCTAAGCTCAATTCATTTGAGTAATCAGCGGTCAGTTTCCTTAAAATCCGTTTAATCAGCGATCTTTAGATAAAGCTGTCTGTCCGTTTTCCACTTGATTGTTAGATCATTTACCTTGTGGTCAAAAATAACATGCCCTCCTGTCTATCTCAAACTGCTTAGCAATTACAACTGGTAACTCGAAGAAGAAAAAAATGAGAAGAGCCGTTAGTGCCAAAATAATGCTCTACTGATGACTGAGGTTAAATCTAGTAGTACAGATAGAGTCTAAGATTCATTAACTTCCTGAACAATGAATCTAATGAATAACCTTGTTAAGGAATTGTGCATCAAGTACAGATACATAGGCAATCCTGATTAATTGTATTGGTTCACTGATTCCCAAGCATAAAAGAGGAATAACAAAGCCCAGTTGTCTAAAAACAAACGGTTAGGATTCCCCAAACAAGGGGAAAGGCGTGACGGAGGGGGCAGTCAGACCTTTCAAAACGGCGTGGCCGAGCCATCCATACTAGTTCTATAGATCCGTCACGCCATGTCATAATTTAATCGACCCCTCTCTCGATACAATAAATATTTTACGAATTTAATAAATCCCCAGTCTATACTGCTAATGGAAAGCATTTATGAAATAATACATCTTCTCATGCCTATTGACTCTGGTCATTATTAATTGCCCCTCTAGAAGCTTCATTCTCCATTCTCCTCTCTTGCAAAGAAAGAGGAACGGGTCACAACGGGTTTTCACAGCTTTTTCTCCTCTTGATAAGGCTTGCAAGAACTACGTACAAAGTTTCACATGGAGATGAACACCTCAGATGGGATCAGAATCATAAGGTATCATCCGTCACGACATGATGAGCTCTTCCTCGGAGGAGATTCTAGGTTCTTAGGTTCTTAGTGTGTCGGAGATGGTTGATAGGCCTAGGCTTGGTAATGGATGACCCTTATATGGTTAGAGAGAGGAGATTGTGCCGAAGCAGTTGACGGTGGTACTCTCAGGTGACAATTCACAGCTTCATTCCATGTCCTTGTTTGAAAAATATATATTTCATATATACTAACAATCCATCGACGTTTCCCCTTTGAAGGCAGAGACGAACAAGAGCTTTCACGCACTTGCGATTTTATGTCATTTTTGTTCTGCCAAAGGAAGAATGAACTTTGAGGCTCGGGTTGTAAGTTAGTTAGGGTTGTATTCGTATATTTATCAGAAGCGTCATATTTCCATCATTTCCCAAGAGCTAGGGAACCATGTAGAAATACATCCGATTTATTTTCGTTTTTTTTTTGCTGTCTGACAGACACTGCTTGAATTAACTCTTAGAACAAGTGCGTGTTCAACCCTTTGACTTTCCGATCGTTTCTGCAGTTTTTTTTAAAGAACAGTCGGAAATGGAGTAGACGGTCTATCATCATCTTTCAATAAAATGTTATTGCTTTTGAAGCGGAGACTGGGGGAAATGTTGATGTGTTCTTTAATGGATTGACGTGTACAAAGTGCCACGATTTGAAATGATGGTCCATTATTACCAAGATTGGGGTTAAGCCTTAGAATGCATAATAGAAGCTGCAGTTTTGGATTTGGCACAGCTCGTCTTTCCTCTCGAGCCGTTCAGCTCTTTTTTCTTTTTCTTTAGAATCCCATTCTTACGTTTAGGGTTGAATGATTCCATTGAATTTTAGCCAGAATCGAACCAGAATCCTACAAGGAAGATCAATATATAGGGAGATGTGTGCATGAACGACAGTAAGTCAACAGCTCTTAGAGCTGTTTTTCCATGGAAATCCTCCTCACAATTGTCCACCACCGTCAGTTTCTTTCCTAGTGTTTATTCAGAGGATGGGGAGGATAAAAAGCTGTGATTT
Organism: Agrenia bidenticulata; assembly: GCA_034694785.1. NCBI lineage: Eukaryota > Metazoa > Arthropoda > Collembola > Entomobryomorpha > Isotomidae > Agrenia > Agrenia bidenticulata. The sequence goes on along the minus strand of JAQFYM010001562.1, from coordinate 28,334 downwards.
AAACAAGAAATGATCATGCATTTTTATTTCTTTGGCATATCTTCTACATCAGTATTGATTATGTATTGAGTCGTTTAAGAAACGAGGACATATAGTCATCTTCAGTTTTCAGATCAAATTCTATGCTGCTAATCGATAACATGAAATAACTGTGGCCAACTTCTGGGCAATTTTTTCAACGTTTAAAAACCGTTTAACCTTAAGTTGGGGTGTCTAATGGTTTCTGAAAAGACACATTTTCAAAGCTGTTATCACTGTCCATTAAGAAATGAAATTACACTGAGATTCAATACTTTCCAAGTCCAACAGGGCTTTGTAAATTTTAAATGATACCAATTGACACTAGCCCAATCTGCTAAGCTATCTTGAAATGAATTGATTCCTTGTAATCTTAACCTTATCGTAAATATTAAATATTATTCTTTACAAAAAGATTCAATCATCTTTTTTTTTATTCCATGTACCAAATAGTACGCATACGTTATCCTCCTAAGCTTTTCCCACACATGAGAGGAAAGTCAATTGATCGGACCAGTTGGGGTTGGAAAATTGATTGAAAATCAATCTCCGCCAACTACTAAACCCTTTTCGTTTAAAGCCTTCTATTCTTTTTCTGAATTTTTTCCCAATCTAACTTACCCATCTCACCGAACTTGCAAGCTAGGTTGGTTGCTCAAGGATAAGGATTCAACTTGCTATTTATTATTCCTTCCCTTCTCTTCCATCTGTGAAAACTTATGTAGGATTTTTGGGATTGGAGAATCATCCAAGAAACTTAGAATAGGAAATGATTGTGCAGAAATGCATTTTTTCACATCCCTCCCCTCCAACTCAGCGATCAGATTTACTTGCATACATGAGTTGATATACATCGGCAGCTCAGAGGGTTTTTAAGCTTAGAAAAATCTGCCTCATCTCAGACCCTTTGAACAAGCAAAAAAAATTTAAGAAAGAACGAGGGAACTCAAAAATAGCAAAACTCTACCCTCAAAATCGGCTTCCACATTAAATTAAAGGCTGGAACACACACCTGAGCAGTTGAGCATTAGTGGATCGTATAGAGGGATTTGATTGTTAAAAAATTAAGATTTTTTCACTCCAAAAAACTCAGAGGCTCTTTGTATGCTTAAAATTAAAAAAATATATATTGGACAGTCTCTCTGTGTTGGGCAGGTTCTGTTCAAATAACTCCATTCGTAATGGTTCATCTCTCAATTATTCCTCACACTCGCAAAATATTAACAACACATGGTGTACACACACCGCATCATCATGTTTAGTATGAGAATTATCTCCGGACCTCCTAAAGCAATTTTGGATTTTGATTGATTTCTAATTTTAATCGAGCTTCTCAAATCTGTCATTTCAAACCCGATTTTCTCCATGTCCCCGTGAATTTAAAAAAACACATTAAACGACCGTGACACTCTTGAGAAGTCTCTGAGTTCTGGTTATTGACACCATTGCCCCATAATAAAATGGACACCTTGAGTACACACCTCACTCTAGTCATCCTCAACCAGGGCTGTAAATGCGTGGCCACGAAGGCAAGGTTGCACAAAGGGTTGAGCGTGTCTATTATAACAGCAGGGCAGCTCATAAAATCCCAAGCTCTTTTGAGCAAAACTCTCGAACACAATGAATCACTCGTTCCAAATGGTTAGCCTCGTTAGATGAGCCATTATCTGTGGAGCTGGAAAGTAAATAAACTTCCTTATTTCAGACACATCTAATTCCCACCAGATTTCATTGCACTCCCCATCCAGAGTTCCCTCATTTGATTTCCCATGGGAGATCCTTTCATTCAATTTTGGTTGATTATAAATCCTAGGCTTCCCTAACACTCGCAACACTTGGAGGAGAAAAAAGTGCGAATCTCTATTGATTCTTGATCTATAAATGTTTGTATTAAGTAGGGAGAGTGTGTACATAGGTTGTGAGGATATTATTACAATGTGTAGCTCTGTAGGATTTCATGTGTATTTGGGGTGTGGGATTTAATGATTTTTCTCCCCGACTTGTGAAGATGAAGACGCTAAAAATATAAAGCTAAATTGTACTATTTTCTCTCTATTTCAGATGGTTGTATCCAAGGGATTATTGAACTTGGTCCTATTGTCCTGCTTTGTCCTGGGATTTACCTCAGTTCATGGTAAGTCTTGCTCACCCTTTTTATTATCATTCCTCACTCACTGAATCTATTTAGACAAGGCTCGTTATCATTTTTTTTAAAGTTTTTTTTTCTCCGCGGAGTCTCAAGTATTGAGAGCTCGGGATTCCAATGGAGATCATAATTTAATATCATTCACTCCTACTTTGATAACGAGTTGAGATGAGGGAAAAAAACTGACCATGAAATCGGGAGTGAGAAAACTCTGAAATAATTGACGCAAGCTATGACACTTATATAATTATAATGTAAAGGATTATTGACAGGAGTGGCACTGTTTTTTTAAACATATTATGTTACATTACAAGAGTAGACACTACCCAAGCCAAATATATTTGAACGACTGGACTAGCTCAGAACAATAAGATTTGAGATCATGCTTGACGTTTGACACTGACAATGATTACAATTTTTAAATTGCTTATTTTTGAACTCGATATGTAGATGATAATTTTTTGATCCAGTAGGGCTAAGTACAACGAGTAAAAACCATGCGACTGTTCATCGTCGTTGTAGGCTTGAGTATTATAAATTCTTTAGTCATTAGAATATTTGTAGTATGCAGATTTGTTCAGTAGTAGTAGCTAATTGGTAATTAGTATTCCAGTTTGATTGACTTAAAGTAATAATTTTTTCCCTTTAACTAATCATTTCTCATTTGTGCTTATGTATTTGTCTGCTTCGTTGTGGACGAATAAACTAACTAACTTTACGCTCATCGGACGGTGTGGACTTTGATTGACAATGTGTTCGCTACTCTCCTTGTGATGCATTTTATGCTGACTTTGTTGATAAGGACTAACAGTAAGAGCCAAAGAGGGCAAAGCCTTCCCTCTCCGAACAAGTAATTAATTAATTAATTAATATCCCTTTGTAGACTCTTGTAGTTGTAGTTTGTATTGAAAAGCTCATTCCTCTCATCCTTAAGCCTCTCTCCCCCAACGGTCCACGGCTCTGTTCGAATCCGAAAAGTTGAGACACTTAACTCAACCTCTCTGTAGTTTTATTTAATTACAATTAGATACTCTTTCGTAGCTAATGTGACAATTAGTTAAATTAATCCTACAGCTTGACGCTTGACTCTTGACTGCAGTTGCTTACCACATTGCTAGTCTATTTTGACACACGGTAGTAGTGCTACTATACTGTCTGTATTACATGCTTGGTATATCCCTTAGACGGCTTACGTACATCATTTGCAAAGTGTAACGAAATGAGATGATATTGTTATTCTTGTACATAAAATTCTATACAATGGATCGTGAAGCGTAGGAATTTTCATGCACCGGCAGATTTCCATGATCCGCATAATATTTGTGCTACTCAGACAGATAAAATTGTGGAAACTAATCCTATTGTTCGAAAACAGGCCTGACGGGTTTCGAAAAACTGACCGATTTGGACTACAGGGGCAACACTTACTATTCAATTAGAAATCTATCCCTCCATGAATGCCAAGGATGGTGTCGTCAAGAGCCCGAGTGTGCCGCGGCTGCTTTCAGGTAAGAAAGTTATCTTTGTATTAGATTTTCATGGATTTCTCACGAAAATTTGTGACGATGCGGCTGGATCCTGCTATTAGTTTCGGATAATTTATTCCACCGTGCAAGAATGATTTTATATTTTGGAAAATACACGGAAGTACACAAACAATGCAATGCAATGGAAACAGTAAGAGACACTTCTTGGGAAGGATAGGGATTTTTTTGAACAAGAATCCATGGAATTATTCAACATGCGTATATTGTATACTTACTTAATTGAATGTAGAAAATATCCGAGGAACACACAAGAGGCAAGATGCAAAAGTACAAAGCTTTTAGAAATGTGTGCAAGAAATTGGGAATTTAAAAGAAAAATACTCAGGTCCAACTCTTCCGTGGGAATTCGTAGAGGAGGGCACATGAGATCTCTTTTCCCTTAGGATAGACAAGATTAAATACGCTCATTTTTTTTTACCCTCTAAATATGAAGAAAAAAAATCCAAAACTATGAACCATGCATACATTTTGAGTGATAATGATCTTTAAATCTTGAATATATATGATCTTGTAATGATGCTTTTTGCTACTTCATATGTGATGTGTATCAATGTGAAATGGATCTGGTAGAGGACGATAGATACGAATCTCAGCTAACATTGTTCAGCAAGTGTTAGGAAAAGTGTAGGGAGCTACAATTTTTAACCCTAACCTGCAATATGGATGAAAAGTACTGTTAGTGTTTTAAATTAAAAAGAACAACACTCTCTTGTAATCACCAGGCCGTATATTTCTGTACTCACTGGAGGGCTGAGTGGATGTGGGTTTTAGTTTCACGCAAGTTGAGCCGTTTTTAATTACTTGATAACTTTTATAAAATGAATAGTCAAGAATACTACGGTAAAATATCAGATGCAGTCCACACAGTCCGAATCAAAGACATCTCCCGTGTTGAACGTAACTTTTCCCCCAAAAATATCTCAAAAATTTCAAAAAAATTTCAAATTAAGAGAAACATGGACTCATTCCTAAAAACCCGAAGGTATTTGAGTAGCTAGTAAATAAATAATAGTGTGAGGAGTGTGTACAGTTATATTTCCTCGACCACAAACACCAATTATTATTTACCACGCTCGACATTTCCGTCTTAGATTATTTGTCAACCCATTGGACTTTGTGATACGTGCCATCCCCTCAGATTCAAATCCTAAGACATTTTTATGAAGAGTACAGATATACAATGTACTATGATTACTATGAATATGAATCCCAGTCACTGCCAACTCCAACAGCGGTTTGCCCCATTTCCCATAAAAAGCTGTCGTACAATTTACTTAACAAACTAGCCAAGATGATATCAGCCCCTCTGCTCTTGTAACTTTGAAGCTACTAATCCCTTCTTGAAAAGGAGTGCAGTCTGTAATACTCTGTAATGATATGATAGACATTGTGCTGTTAGATAATAACCCTCATGACTTACCACAATTACTATTATCCACACGGAGAGTTTGTAAATTAAATGAGAATATTATAACGTAACGTATCACGTCCAGTTCTTCCTAACATCCTACAAGAATCCTAACCCATGATTAGCAGAAACATCCCGTATGATTTCTTATGATTTCCTTCCCACAATACAAAAGCCCAAGCTGGTAAATGGCAAGGGGATTTGAGAAAAGATTATCATAATTTAATCCATCATTCATCATCATCCTTCTCCTCATAGTTACTTTTCATTAAAGAGGAGTTTAGCTTTATTTTTCTAAACTGGATCTTCCTTAAAGACCCGGAACATTTAGTATGATTACAGATATTGTGTCTTGTACTAAAGACTAAAAGAGCCTTGTGCTGATGATGAAGATTAAGAATGAACTTGACATGACAGCTTTCATGTTTTTACTATTAATTTGAGCTTTATTTGTTTCGCAAATGAGAATTCGTTGTGAGGAGTTTGGAATTATGAAGGAATTCGAGCACAGAAAACCCCTAGCTATTTCACACCCCTACCCAAGCTATGAAAATGAGTGACAAGGTGGCACATGATAAGCCTCGAGGATCAAACATCAAAGATTCTCCCGAGAGAGTATTTTTTCTAGCGATTTAAAGCATTTAAATTTTAAAACCTCCTCGTGTAAGTCTTTATGAATCATACAGTCATCATGTCACGATAAGACAAGATGGGAGGATTATACGCATTGCACTTCCTTTAATCCGTCTGTGTATGCAGTTTAGGCTGGGTAGAGTCCTATGGAAAGTATTTTACCGAGTGAGATTGAATCTGAGGAATTTGTGGACTTGAGTATTTTAAATGATCATACCGTTAGATAGTTAGCAACCCATTATTATTACCGTACTATTCTGTATGAAGCCCAAGGACCTAAGCATGGAATCCTTATTGCTTAATCTCATTAGTATAAATATTATACTTTTCCCTCAAAATAAGCTTATCAATTAGATTGTCGTAGGTAGGACGTAGGAACTATGTGATCCATAATAACTGTTTTGTGTACGAATCGTGAGTCTGCAGACGCAGTGTGACTGTTTAAAATAATCTTTTGATAATCGGATGGAAGTCCTAGTTTCAAGTTAAGCTAGGTTAGGTTATTCTCCAACATTATCAACTCACAGTGTATAAAAATTAAATCAAAGATTTTTCCAAGCCCCCATGGGCCTTTATTCCAAAGGTCCAGTTGCTATTTTGATCCAAAATATCTGCACCAATGCAATATACACTAGCAACAATGTTATTTCCTACCCTCCAAATACAATCGGGATACAATACAAGGGAAACTAGATCTTCTTTTGTCATTCATTCACAGGAGAGAAGAATAAGTTTGTGGGTAAAATTGATAGACTTGATCCGTCCATTGGAGCTGATGTGACTCTTATCGGATTTTGTAAATTGGCTCAGCCTCATCTCCCAATCCCCAATCATCCCATTGTTGTCAATCTCATTCTCATGTAGAATAGAGTGGATTCAATACCAAGGAATCATTTGTCTCCTAGCATCTCTATCAGTTACTTATAACACCAAATACAATGACATTATCCTCTTAAAGAAAGGATGAGACAGGCAGGTGATAATAATAGTCAATGCAAAGGGGGGGATATTTTATACATAAATCTTAGCCAAGATAAATCTCAATCTCGTCCCGCATTTCTCATGTGCAAGTAACTCTTAGTATATCTAGCCTATGAATTGCATTGCACTGTAATCTTGTACTCCACTGAATTCCACTGCGGTTTCAGAAACAGTTTAAGAAAGATGCATTTGAAAAAAAAATGCTAGCAAAGTTTGCAAGGATCTTCCGATGATTTGAAAGATATTGTGAATTGTGATGTATGTCGGTGGGCTGTTTGAGCTTTGATTACGTTGATGTTAATGCTCGTCTCTCTCTCTCTCTGCTCTTTTGTAATAAAAATCTCCTCGTGTACAAAAGAGTTGAGGGATAAGTGCAGTGTAATGGTGGATAATGTATCTCGTATTTTATATGTATGTGTAACGAAGAGTCTTATTGTTTTCTATTACGTTACAGTTTTGTGGTAAACCCGTTAGCCCCGGTACAAGAGACATTGTGTCTTTTGCAAAATGACACAACAGCTCACAATCCAAGTGCCGTACCTCAGAAGGCTGCCTCCATGTACTACATGGTCAAACTACACATTCGATCAGGTATGGCCCATTTCATTCTATTATTTAAATCCTCTCACATCCATTCCCTTATCCCCTCGTCACAAATAATCTTTTTGCCCCCTCTCCCGAACAATCCTATTTTCCGGATCGATTAACCGTATAATGTATGGCTCACTATGGTATGGCCTTCTACTCCTGTCCTACTTGACATTTTAAATTCGAAATGCAACAATCGCTATTGATTGATTGATGGCTATGCATATTGTAGACTACAGCTAAAAGCGGAGGTGGATCCAGAATTGTAGAACAAAGTCAAGGGTTCAGTGAGGATCGGGTTACGTTGTTTATACTGTTTACAAAGGGGCCGAAATGATTGAAAAGTTCACGAAGGTAATTTCGTAGGTGCTTGAGAGTGAATAGGCTTTGATTATATTTCAGTTCTAACTTGACGTTCAAACTTGGTAGGAAGAAGTTTTATTGAAATGTACGATTTCTTCCCTGACTTTTTGTTTAAGGTGAGCTTTTTAAACGTGAGGTGAGGATGTAGTATTATTATCATTGCTTGAAAACACAAGATAAGAGTATAGAGAGGATTGAACTGTAGAGCAAGCGTGTCATGAGATTCAATTTCAAAATCCACTTAAGACCCATGGAGTTGTATGCAATTACAATCCAATATATGACCGGAAGGTCGTGAGTTCATAACTGAGAGGTAATGAGACACGTTGCACGTGGAAATGAACATGAGAAAAACAAATCAAAAGAAATTAGGAAAGGATTTATCAAAGTCGTATCCTCTTTATAATCTTCATCTCATTTTTCAATACACCTAGAAACTTTTCCGGGTTCCTTTCCTTAATTTGATCTTTTGTAAATCGTAAAAAGAATCAATATTTTATCCCTCTAATTTAAATCCATTCTACAAAAGTCTGTACACAAAACTCAGAGAATTACAAAAGAATAACACAATCCAACAAATTCTCACATCTTCAGAATGTGATCAAAAGTACAGATCTTGTTACTATACAACCTTTTTAAAGCTATAAAATAAAAACCTACACGTCAACCCGGAAAGAGACATTCCTCGTATCTCAAGCAATAGCCACTACACAGACAAACTATAACATTAAAACTATGAGATGATTTAATTAATTAAAACCCTTCAAAATTCCTAACCTATCCTAAAGAAGAGGACAAGATCTCAGAGGGGGGCCCCTTGCCTGTTGCCTCCCGTCATCATATCTTGATAGTTCATCAACTTCTCAGCTTGGCTACACTTGTTATACATACACGGCCCATCAGACTAGTAAACAAGATATTAACTTAGATATATGAAGTTATGACATGAGTAATACGCAGAGAGGAGTAGAGGATCCTTCTTCTGACACAATCAAAGACAACATCAATAATCCCACGTCCAAGGCAACTTGTTTAATTGGCTGGATTGATAAAAAACGGACAGGGAGCTGGGAGATAGGGACATGTCTCATCCATCATAATACACACACAGCAAACTAACTTATCACCATCGCCTCGTGTACATTAACAAGGTCTTTTTATATATCACTTCAGCTATTTCTATCCCTTTCGTGTTTGAAACTAATTAAGAAACATAGTACATGTCAACTCCCTTCATGTTCATCCTGTTCCGAGAAGCTTCAAAAGAATTAATTACAAGAAAAGTCATTTTTATTTTTATTCAATAATTGTTTCATTCATTAAAAGCCCTCAAAACTCCCGTTACTACCTACAACCTACCTACCTACATTATTCTGAGCTTCAGATTAACTTTAAATACTACACAAGCCCATACCCACGCAACAAAGTAGAATTCCCAAGTTCAGTAAGTCATAAGTCGTTTAGAATGGACGGGATTAGAGACTTTACGTGTTAAACTAGTAGCAGAGGCTTGAGGATTTGAATACGTCCGTGTAACATAATTTCATCCTTTCCACCGGTTACTTTCCGCTCTAGTAATTACTAACTGCAAATCCCCTCCTGGGTGCCAAGAGCTGGGACTGAGTAGACACCATCTGCAACACTATGGAGAAATTTGATGACTCCAATTTCGCTAATTCTAAATGGATTTTGACAATTATGAGTTTCACGTAAATTGTTTCTATTGCAATCAGGGCTCTTTGTACTTTGGACTCTGCAGTTATAAAATCATAACAAGGTTCAATGGGTTCTTAAGGTACGACTTTTCTCCAACAAGCCATGGATGATGGGATGCATAATAAGGCTAGGGCAGAAGCTGGGTGGGATTAAATCCTTGAAATAGGTTACAGAGGCGATTCGATGTGGTCAGTTAGGTGTTAAGGGTGGGATATAAGCGTTGAGATGTTCACGTGGAGTTTTATGTGCATTCGGCCATTTAATTGGCCTCTTTAATGATGAAATGAGATGATGAGCTTATCATTGTCCTGTCTTGGGTTGTAAGAAGCCTTTTATGGCTCACCAGAGCAGAAAGTATTGCTCGGTTTTCAATATTATTTTCAATCACTTCTTTTTCTCACCAGTTATTACATCCGTTAAAAGTTTAGCCTTGATCTGAGATAAAAAGGAGAATTTCTATGGATTCTTATGCGAGCGGAGTTGTACTTTAAATAGCTATCTAAGTAGCAATTTATTAGTGACACTTCTCAGAGAGCTGTGAAAGAAATTGGGTTAGCAATCTCCCAGCTATTAGCACAAATATGTAAGAAATAAATTCATCAACTTGTCTTTAAAGTACTCAACCCTAGTTTTTGGAACTAAAACATTCTGAGAAAAAAAGGATTAGCTGTAACAAGTTGATGATGAATTTTAAGAAAAACAATTTCTTTCAAGTAAAAAGTCATCACATCAATTTGTTGCCAACTAGCAGAGGGAGTTATTAGTTTACAAGCCCTGATGGACGTTCTTGTTGGATGTAGAAAATAAATCCACCATTAACTCCTTTGTCGTCATTGTATTTGAGGGAAAAGCTGCTAATAAAGCCCAGCAAACTCCACCATTGTCCCACCTGTCATCCCAGAGTGTAAAACTTTGTAAATCAGTCCTCTTACGCAGTCCTACAACTTTTACAGATCTCTGAGACAAGTTACTTGTCACAAGTATTGCGGCTTAGAAGTAACTTGGCTTATACTCCACGAAACTTTATGGTTACTTTTTGAAACTTTGATTGAGACACAGAGGGACTGTCAGAGTGGAATTTACTAGCAGAAAGAACTCATTATGCTCCCAATGCTTGAGAAAAGGCTCTCAAACCACAAGCTCTTACACACATTTCCTGTGGTAACATTCTGTCAACTCTTAATAGCTTGGTCGGATGATGGGTAATGAATTGCAATGGGGTTTTTTCATCCTGGCCATTATTATCCCGTTCATGAGTTCCATATAATATGAGAATGGAATAGGAGATGAGAGATGAGGTTCATTCAAAGTGCCTTAATATAAGTCATCATCATAAGAGATAGGTACATGGTCGGTGGCCTAGAATTCAAGACCAAGAGTTTATAGAATAGTTGGAGGTGGCTTATTTTTCGGTGAAAAAGTCTAATTGTGTTGTATAACTATAACTCGTAGTCTTTATGGGCTGTGGTATCACAATTAATATAATTTTGTATAGAATTCAATGGAATTAGTCAGCCTTTTATTAGCATACAAAGGATGAAGGGTTTTTTTAAAGTCGCTTAGAGTGAATGGATCAAATGTGTTTTATCCTTTACGGTTTCTATAAGGGTTATGATAGCTTCGACCTACACAAACTTAAATGAGCTTTTAATAATAATAGTTTAGTCAAATGATTTAGAACTGTCCATCCATAAAGATGTTGATTCGACTTGAATTATTTTGTATACTTCGTAGCTCGTCCCCTTGAACCTTTTTAAAATGTTATACATTGAAGCCAGGCTAAATCAAATTGGTTTCGCACTAAACTGCCCGTAAACACAGATCAGCCATTTCAGGATTAAAAACTTAGTTATTTAACTACAGATTGGTCCAAAATCTTCCAACTTATCTCTTGAGAAATATTGGAACATGAAAAGGATATGAGTTCACGAGTTCAGCATATAATTTTAAACGGTACGGCTTGGGAAGGAATGTGAGTTTTATTACTCTTTGACCATTAGAATGCTAACAATAGTTTAAGTGCTTTGACACAGTTTACAACGTTTCGTAAATTTTCAACGTAATTTAAACACCTAATTTGCATAGAGATGGAAATTGCCCTTTAGCTCCACGGGGCTTTGTGGTAGAAGTTGAGATTTGAATGGAAATCTTGACAGTTCTTTATACTGTTAATCAGAGTGACCAGGTTTGACCAATTTGATTTGATAAGCACGTTTACCAAAAGAGGCACGTGGCTTCATAAGGTTCGTTCATAGCTCTTTCAAAGCTTTTACCGTTTATTCCATTTATAAGAATTAAAATCACGATTAAAAAAGGTCACGAGACAACCTCTGTCGTTTTTATACTTATCAACATCGGGTACAAAGTTCCTCTTAGTCCTCCTTTTGAACTTGAGACAAAATAAGTTACAAAGACTTGGAAATTAATTCAACACTAATTTCTATGCGGCTCGGCTTTGTTTGTAAAAGGTCGAGATAGTCTTCCTGATAAACAAATAGAACGGCAACGTTTGTGTTAATAAATAAACTACTTGATAGTCCCCCTTGCCGTTCTCATTCCTTACACAAGAGCTGCCCATCCTCAATGAAACGAATATCGAGAGATTATAGCACCGAGCTCCTTTAGCACTGCATTTTTCACAATGTTTATCACCAACCAGCTCGGGCTAATTAGATTAGAATCTGCATACATGCTGACGTGGACACTTCCCTCCGCGTTCGAAGAAACTATCAAACGGACCCAATCCAGTTACCCTATCAGTTCCCAGAACTGCTCTTGTCAGCTACAATTTAGTCTACTCAAAAATAGGAGAGTACGTGTGACTCATGATTTCAATCCTTTATGAGAACTAATCTAAAGCTCATGTATAGAAAACATCCCTCGGCATTGAAAAAAGTAGAACGCCTACATAGACACAAATCTCAGAGTGCATCAAAGATTTGCTAATTCTATCGCGTAATCTAATCCTTAGATAAAATGCCCTTGAAGCCAAACTGCACAATCCCGTCTACCAAATAAAAAAGTGCACTGTAAGAAATAGCTTTTTGACAGTTATAAAATCATTTGAGTTATAAACGATGGGAATTCTCCCCAGTCTCCGCAATCACTATGATGACATAGTTCCCATTAATTTTGCTAAACTAACAACTATCCCTATTCCTACAAATCCTACAGCACTGAGAGCCTTAAATAACATAACACATATTCTATAAGCCTGAAAAAAGCAGATAGTTCAAAATAATTGAGCTACTTCTAATCTCGTCTGCTTTTTTAACCCCATAGAGAAAGTGTGCTCTCGACCATGGACATTCGAGCGAGTTCCGAACAAGATGTTACGGGAATTGGACAACTCACTGATCTTCACCTCAACCAAGGAGGCCTGTCTTGCAGCTTGTCTTAATGAGGTAAGGCCATGCTCTGTTATTGTTATTATCATTCTCCACCATCATTCTAAATCACAGGGTATCATCATCATCCCAAAAAAACGTAGGGGAAAAATTACCGTATACAACAACTAGATTCATAAAAGTGCACACATTGTTTACTTCCGCAAAGCGCTGGGAAAGACAAAGTGTTCATTAGACCAGCAACCCATCTCATTTCTACAATCTTGAATGAGCAGCTTCCATAAACACATATGTACAAAAAAATGCATAAAAGATAACAGGAATTTGAAACGTAGAGCCAGTTAAGCATGGAAATACATGACAAATCCAATACTTTTTTTGTCCCGAAAGATGCGTACATAAATATGATGAGCATCAGGCAACTTGTCAGTCGATTTTATCCTTGGTAAATCTGGGCTGTGATGAACATAGAAGATTAGTATAAGGCCCATTGTGCACATCCTTTTTCCTATGTGAAGTTTAGAAGCGTTTAGAGTTAAGAGAAGAAGATCCGAGAGTCTGACGGTAGGGATGATTGACTTGTTCAAAAGTTAATGATGGATTGACGGCGAGTAGCCAAAAAACAAAGGGGAATATTTACAATTTCTTTACAACTTGGGATTTTCTTTCATAAAACTTTTAATATTTTATAATAATAATCAAAGCGTTTTCTAAGCTTTTTTTTTTAAAAAAAAAGAAAGATAATAAATGCTTAGAAAGAGGAGAAAGGATACGCAACTGAATATTTTATTAGCTTGAATTGTTAAGATAAAAAGCTTAGTTTTTTTTGTACTTGTTTTTAATACAAAAAGGATTGCATTCCGCTTTGTAAAATTCTATTTAAAAAAACGCTTTGAAAGTTTATCATCTCTCCATTAATTTTTAAAAATTACAAAAAGCACTTACGGAGCTAGAAAATTATAAAATCATTACGGACTCTCAGAGATAAGATGACGTGAGTGTCTCTTACACTTTACCGAGCTCCAACTCATTTAATTACATTTAATAGCCCTCCCTTGTTTTTGTTTCGGTCAGTTCAGTCCGAGATCTGAATGAGGGGATGGATTTCTGCACTAGCGTCTTAAAATTTGAGAAGCGAGTCATGATTGTCACAAGCTCTTGAATTCAAAGGAGCCTCCCTAAGAAACGGACCTTGTTTGTTTTATTCACCGTGTCAGAACGGGCTGAAAGTCATTAGGTAGACCATGCAATAATGGAAGAGTAGGTAGTAGTCAACAAAACTTCCTTAATGAGGCACATATCATTCACTCTACACCTTACTCAGTTACTCTGCTAAATTATCAACAAATCTAGAATGTTAAAATTTGAAATTTTCTCACTTTTTTCCTGACTTAAAGATTTTAAAGTCCCCATGGTACACAAACACTCAAGTAGCTCATCTAACTATTAACTTTATTAACTATATCAACTCAAATGCTATAACTCAAGAAGCATGTCTCTTTTCTAGCTTAGTAGCATTTAATTTTTTTTATCACTAATGCTACCTTGAAGACTAACGGGGGTTTTATTCGTAATGGATTCGTACAAACTTTATTTTAACTGTATTCCCGTAGTTTAGCCGTGAAAAAAAGTCTTCTCCGTGCATCTGTTGCTTTCATTATTTAATCTCCTCAGGATTTATGTTCCTTTGCCTTTATTAACGCACCTTCCCTTGGGTTACTCGGCTAAATTTAATATCCCAAAGAACTTCCACTATACTACCAGCTATCAGCGTCTTGGAAAAAGCCAGCTGTTCTTAACTTCAAGCGAATCCTATTTCTAATTCAGAGAGGTTACAAATTTTACTAAGATTTTATTATACCTACTTGTCTTGATGAAGAAGGTAATGTAGGCGTAGTAGGCGGGATTGGTCTAACAAGTCGTTATGTTATGATTTAGTTGGCTTGAAATTATTGGAACGTAGTTGATTTGCGCATATTGCGTTTTGAAGGTCTCTGTCTACAAACTGTTGAGACTGTGGGAGTTTGAAATATTTTGAAGGGATGATGAGACTCCCGTTCTATTCTAATCATTGCATCAAGTCAATAAAAAAACTGACGAGGCCTTCTGTTGTCTCTTTCTGCATCTGTGACTTTGAGGAGACAAATCGAGGAGAGGGATTGGGAATCCCAAGACTCTTTGCTATTCTTTAATAAAAGGAGGAATAGATTACACATACAGAAGCTGCTACTGTCTACAATGTTTTTTATATACTTTATATGCGAGTAATTTTTAGGGTGACATAACGGAGTCGCTGGAGCACGAATGCTCACCCGATTTTAGGCCCGTATCTAGAAATCTGCGTGATTTAGCAGATAATTTGCGAAATTTAGCCAACAATGCTCCAAGTTGAAGGAGCAGTTATTCCATGGCCCTCTTTTCATAGTAGATACGTTTTGTTTCCATCCTAAGGTTTTCAAATTTGCGGTCAGTCGTGAGACCCTCCTTTGGCCCTGTGGGGAAATTGTTTAGCCAACAAGGAATCTTTTGTTACAAGTCAAACACATAAATGCTAACCACTCTACAGTTAAGGCTGCATTTATAATCTATTAAGACGTGTTTTTTTAAGTCTTAGGAAATTTAAAATCTTTAAGGACTCAAATGCCTCGTCGATAAACCGTATTATAACCGTTTTAGCAATAACTTGGGAGACAATTTTATTGGGAAATTGATGGATGCCATGTGTGTCGGTTTGAAAACTCGTTTAGTTTACGATCATGACATAATTTGAAAGTTGGGAGATATGCAATCCCCCTGCACCCTAGTATCCACAAAAACCTTTCTAATTGTATTATGTAATAGAACGGGAAGGAAGTAGGATTTATTCAAGGAGGCTGTCAAAAGTCCCGTACACGGTCATCACATAATAACACAGGCTAGAAAAGGATTAGCACTTTCCAACACTTGCCTAAGAGTTCATAGAAACGAAACCACAAGCCGCATTGGAGGCAAAAGCTTCCCAAGTTTTTTATAAATATTTTTCACCTTGTTCTACCCAAAGGTTTAAAATACAGAGGTAGTAAGACTTACTCCGACGCTCACCAAAGAACAATAAGAAGTATGAGGAACATATGGTTTGGTGGTGGTGGTGGTTTCCTTGTCTTTTGCATTTAAAGTGTCAAATAAATCTTGCTAAGTCTTGAGGAAGTATTTATTAGGGCAGACAGTTAAGACCAAGCCGACCAAGTTTCATTAGCCATTCGCTTCGGAAAGATTGTAACTGCCCTTTTATGCACGGCAATTATGTTGGCTTTCGTTGGAACGGGGATTGGATTTTCTGTCCAAATCCTCCACAACACTGTTATTTGAAGAGAAGGATTTTAAAAACTACTTTATTCAACAACTACCTCCGAACATTGTACTCTTACGGTCATTTAGTGACCACAAGGATAGAACAACATTAAACTTTAGAGACTACTAAAATCTCAAAAACTATCAACTCCAAAGACCCGAGGCACTAAACAAACCGTTTTTTTATACTAAAGATGAGGGAAAGGAACTCTTTATGCATGTATCATGTATCAATGGGCCAATTATGGGAGTTTTGTCGGCCAGGGAAATTGCAAGACTGTCAGCAGAAATTGTAATTAATGACCAGGATAATAAACCTCGACATTTTAAGCACTTGGGACTCTTCTATTCCATCAGCTATGTCATTATCATTACTTCCTTGCTGGACTTTCCGAATCGAATCATATTATAAATATATAAGCCTCGAGTTAAATATCCATAAGAGAGTTTTTAGAAGAAAAAGTCCCTAGTTCTGAAAAAAAAAGAATTGTTAAAGAAACAAGAAATGAAGGAGGAAATTGGAGATTGTTAAATGATATTAGACTACGGAATAAGAAGAGTGAATTTGACAGGGAACAAATTATCAAGCTGACAAGATGAGACGAGGTGATAAATGATGTCATCTAATTGGATACCTTACATCTAATCCTATTAAGATTTTAATGGAAATTCTACTGCTTCTAGGCGTTAGCCTTTGAAACTCACGAAATGACACTCTGTCCACACCGTCCCTCGTCCTTTTATTTAGAGTTAATAGCTTTAGAGAATATCTATCCTATGATCAACAAAACTAATTATCATATTCCTAAATTATTAATTCCAGCGCCGCTTTACCTGCCGATCTGCAGAGTACAACTACGTCACCCTCCAATGCCACCTCAGCGAAGAGGACAGGAGAACCGCCCCTGACTCAGCCTTTGTGGACGCCACTGGAGTGGACTACTTTGAGAACTTGTGCCTTCAAGGGAACTCAACCTGTAAGACTAAGAAGACCTTCGCGGAAGCCAAAGTTGGTGTCCCAGCCGACAGAATCTCTCACTACGTCGGCCTCCACTACTACGTCGACAAAGAGATGAAGGTCTCAGGACTTGCTGGCTGCAAACGAGCATGTGACATCGAAGACGAGTTCCTCTGCCGATCATTCCTCTTCAAGTCCGCCTCCACTTCCGAGTACAACTGTCAACTCTACCATATGGACCACAAGACCTTGCCAGATGGCCCAGCCACTTATCTCAATACTGAAAGGCCCCTTCTGGACAATGGAACTCCCTTAGGAGAATATCAGGAGAATCAGTGTGACGAGGCTAGGAAGATTAGTGAGCCCCAAGACTTGGAAATCAACCCTGGCACCTTCAAGCCAACTAATGACTTTGACAAGGAAGAGGCAGACTGTGATTACACCGGCACTTGCTATGATGGTATGAGATACGTATAACTCAACCGGGTACTTTTATATCCTGTCTGGTGGTTGGATCAGAGACTCGGGTCTTGAGATTTTAAGCACGTCAGAAATGTGTCAAGGATCCAAGTCTTGGAGAAAGCAGAGACCAGCAGGGACTCCCTGTGCTGTTCTACGTGAAAAGTTATTCATGTACTTGTGTTTATTCCCATGTTATTTCATTCCAGTTCAAGTCCAATGCAAAGATACCCGAATTGCAGTTCAAGTTAGGACGAACAAGCCGTTCAATGGACGAGTCTACGCTCTAGGTCGATCTGAGACTTGTAACGTTGACGTCATTGACTCTGATGTGTTCCGACTGGATCTCAGCCTTTCTGGCCAAGACTGTAACACTCAATCCGTGGTATGTTATGTCAAAGTTGATAAGGGGTCTAAGGGCTCGGATATTATGATTAATATTAATTTAAAGGAGGTAAGAATGTTGAGTGCATAGATTGAGCTGATTTGATGTTCGTTTAGGGCGGAGTTTATACGAATACGGTGGTGCTCCAACATCATTCCGTGGTTATGACCAAGGCTGATAAGATCTACAAGGTGAAATGTACTTATGACATTAGCTCAAGGAACATCACATTCGGAATGATGCCAATCCGGGATCCAGACACAATCTCCATCACATCCGCTCCAGAAGCTCCTCCACCAAAGATCAGGATTCAGGACGCTTTTGGGAAGGAAGTGGAGACGGTTCGAATCGGAGATCGACTCACATTCCACATCGAGATCCCTAACAATAGTTCGTCATTTATCAAATTTTATGAAAATCATTACCCCATTTTATATTACGTATTGTACAGTGCAAGTAGCAAGTCGAGATTTAACTCCAGCCTCAGTCTTGCCAGAGCTAAAAACTAGCCAAAAAGCCCAGATTTATTATCACGACATTTTGGCTATTATAATATTAATATTACCAGCTAAAAAAGTTACATGATTTTCTATGCACAGTTGTTTGATGATGAGGTCCAACCTCTCTGAGCACCAGCTTTTTTTGTCAATGTTTAGACTCCGGCAAGCTTGACTGTGATCACGATTTTGCTCGAGATTAATTATCCCTTTTTATTCTTGTTTGCCTGCATGTTCTAAATTCTGGCTGTTTTTGTTCAGAGTTCAGAGCTAATTCGTTATCTTATATCTTTTGTACTTGTCCATTGTAGCTCCTTACGGAATCTTTGCACGAAGCTGCATTGCCATGGCCAAGGACTCACGATCTACTTTTAACATCATTGATGATGATGGGTGAGTTTTGACCCTTTTTCATTACCTAACCTTTGTCTTGGAGTTTTTTAGACTCTTATAGTCAAACCAAAGTTCGTGATCTGATTTGGCTGAATATTGTTTTTGTCAGGTGCCCTGTGGAACCGACCATCTTCCCCAAGTTCTCTCAGTCTGGTCAGTCTCAATTGATTGCTGAGTACGAGGCCTTCCGATTCACAGAGTCTTATGGTGTCATCTTCCAATGTAATGTCAAATACTGCCTCGGACCTTGTCCTGCTGTAAGTCCCGTTGAACTCTGACCTTATTCGTTTTATTGATTCGCCTCAGCATTTAAGCTATTGTTGTATCATTCCATAGGCGGAGTGTACTTATAATCGAGAGAAATTCGACTCATACGGAAGAAGGAAGCGACGAGCTGTTGGGGACGATGGTGTCGGAAATGCTCTTGCCAACATCAACGCAACCAACGCTGACTTGACCCTCAGCCAAGAAATCTTAGTCCTGGACTTCAATGAAGAATTGCCCAGCAACATGCCCAAATACTCCATGCCTAACGAACTCTTGGAAGATAACTATGTGGACACCTCTTACAGCAGCAACCACAACGGCCACAGGTCTCAGCATAATAGTCAACACACCCACAACAGGGAAGGATTTGGCCCCAACTACGAGAGGGAATACGGCCCTGCCGGAAGTTGCCCAACTCGAAACTCCGTCCTTGTCTTGTCCGTAGTTTGCGGAATGCTTCTCCTCCTCTACGTGGCTTCAGCTGTCTGTTTCATGGCCAAAAGTCGCCCTTGGAGGGGATCGTCGATGGGACCCCATCATAAGCATATAATTCAGTAGTAGTCTCCTATTTTATTTATTTATTTTGAAACAGGGCCATTTTTTAGATTTTCCAGTTGCAGGGCTTTCCGTTGGTCGTAGGTGATTTACTTTTACATATGGGAACGGTGAAGCCCACAACAGGGTTGATTTATAAATTTTGTTTCCTTAGTTAGATAGTTTACTAATCTTAGGGCTTAGGGTGCCCTTTGTACAAAGACAACTCGTAGGCATTAGATTGGAACTAAAGTTAACCACATCCAAAGGACCACCTGAGAAATTACTCATAATATCATCATCAATTGACGAATATTAGTTAATTAATATAACTCGAATTTAGAAAAAGGAGTAAGGCGTTATTGAAGGCTTCTCATCACAGCTTCTTCAGCATGCCAAATTTTTGTAACTAAACTCTGTGGTAGGAATTCGTACGTTCGCTGGATATCTGGAACTAACTATACACACACTTTTACAATGGGTTTGGGGTGGAGGTATTCTCTTATGGGTATTTAACTAGTTTTAGTGTATCAAATGGTGACGATATAAGCTACTTAAAGTAGTTAAATAGCTAAATGTATGATTGTAATTTATAAGCTAGCACATAAGTTGTGTCAAGTGTTTAAATGCACATATTTACGCACACACACGTACCTACTATATTGTACCTGAAACCGAGAATAGGAAACACATAATCAGTTTGTGGGTTATAGCACACCAGCTGAATTAAATGCTGGAACTGCAGTGGGGGCCACCGAGTATTTAAAAATAAAGTCAACGGATCAACCTGGGGTAATTTATTGTATAGGATGAGATTGGATTTTAATCCATCGATTCAAATGTGATTTATATAATAAATCCGGTGTTAGTTATAGGTGTTAAAATAATATTAGATAAAGTAATGGAATGACGTGACATTGAATCTCTGACTGTTATCCTGTGAACTGTTGCAAAACTGACGTCGACAGTACTAACAGTATTTACTGTAATAATATACACGAAACTACGGACCATACTATGATATGCATTTTATAGCTATTTGAATTGAATAACCAGTTCCAGTATCATCGACATTCTCAATAAACCAAAGCTGGGGATGAAATGAAATGAGACGAGAAAATTTCAAAAAAAATTGGAAGCATTTTCCTCTGAAAATGCTGGACTGATGGTTGAAGCCTGTTACTCGAGGAATTTAAGCCTACAAGTAAATCAAATACTTTGGCGATGATCATTGAACGGACAATTTAGTGATAATTGAAATGAAATCTCCATGTAGGATAATTACTGTTAAACTCAAGTTGTTTGTTCTACCCGACTGGAAGAAAGCATAACAATGTACCAAACTATGAACTACCTTACTTTTTTATATTTATGAACAATATGCGAATAAAGTTGATTCACCGAAACCCCTTGGGATAATTTCTTGTCATAATTACAGCCAAGTCTCTCAAGAACAGTAAGATACACAAGTGAGTTAGTAGAAGGATGGTTTATTTCATTATTATTGACTGGCAATTCTATTCTCTAAAGTTACAATGATAATGATACATAATAAATACATAATAGTAGCCCTAGCATATGTAGCATCAGCATGCGTAAAATAATCAATCTGTATTTTTGTTATTAACTTTAACATTTTAAATGCCTTCGATACTTCGAAACTTCGATCGTCAAATCCCCCCAAACACGGCTTGACCTTCCTATAAATATTAACATTCTATAATAGCCTTTCTAAACTCGTTAATATAGTACACATCCTAAAGCTCTATCAAAACTCAATAGCCTACAAAGAGCCTTGGAGTGAATGTAGTTAATAAGAGGCAGAGACATCCCTACCACTCACACCTATACACTAGACACACTATGTAGGCGAAAGATTCAAAACATTTCCAAGACCTAAGATAAGATCCAATATTTGTGCTACTGTGCTTAACTTGCCCAGTACAATACAACGGTAATCAAATACATTCATAAGTGGTAATACAGTGTAATTTTCAAAACTAAATCCACAAGGGTTACGAGTTACAAACAGTACATGAGGGTTTGACTTAAACTCACTTATGAGGGAAGCAGGGGGGGCGTTTATTTCTTCAAAAACTATGGATCAATCCTTTAGTGTAACTAATTAGCAAGTCTATGGGACTAAACACCGAGAAAAAGGGTGAGATATATACACTATACAATACACCTACCAACACATGATGATAATTTTTTGATTTTTTGTAGGACACATTCATGAGGGAAATCCGTAGCAAAAACTCCGAGTCTGAAAGTCTATGCGTTTTGCCATGCCAAGAGTAAATTTGCTCACAAAGGGAAAGAGGTTGAGATCGATATCATCGGATATTATTAGACAGAGCCTGACATTATTATGTTGAGTTGTTAGTTGCAAGTACAGGGAGAGTGTAGCAGTACTAATAGCAATAGATACAACGATTACATATATCTCTCCTTGTATAAAGCAGTCCCTACTTGTTTTTCATGATGATTTTAACATTAAGAATACAACAACATTAAAACTAGAGCATATCAATCGAGTTAGAGAGAGAAACTCGAGATCATCAGCGTCGTCATCATCTGATCAAAATGGATATGAATTTTTTTTGAAATCCTCCATCACCTAGGAAAAACACGGACAAAGATCCAAAAAACAAATCTAGACAGACAGACAGACAGACACATATAGATCCTCGTTAAAACCTACGACCAGCACAGTAATGTTTTAATCAACGTGGATACAACTTTACAGATAGAGATATTAGTTAGTACACAGCGTTTAAAAAGTTATCGAGACACCCGGGGCAGCTTCGTCCCTATCTGCATATCTTGCGTGGCCTTTGCTTTCTCCTATGATAGCCAACTCATGTACACAGAAGATGAGTGAGATAAAAAATGGCAAAGAGTCAAGTCAAGGAAGTGAGCAAACACAAGTTGAGAAGGTAATAGGTCATAGTTTAAGTAGTCAGTATGTATAGTAAGTACTTAGAGGTAAGTAAGTATCAAAAAAGGACTTAAGAAAAAGGCAGACTCAATTTTCCCCTTCCTACTGTTATCAGTAAAAGGAGTTTAAGACGTGTAGTTGACGTAGTGGGGGTCTCTGTCCTCCTCAGACAAGGTGGCGTGTTATAAAATCACAGTACAAATAACAACAACAACGACTTATATTCAAATGTAATGTAAGTATTGCATCCTCCCTACGGGACTGGCACCTCTCCACAAAATAAATCCTCCTTTCTTCACGAACTAATCTTAAGAACGGAAATTATTATCACTTTCAAACGAGGAGAACAAAGTGGTTTAGCAAGTGTCTGATGGAACATGTTCCTATTTGCAATCATTAAATATGACATCCAGGCTCTTGTGTCTTCTTCCCCCTATTCAACAAACAGAGAGTGAGGGGAATGCAATGTCAACAATGAGCTAATGAAGGAGTGAAGGCGTAATTGTGCAAATTCAATTCCTAAGAATTAGTTACAGTAAATAAGCCTGAGTCAGCTTTTTGCACACCCCCTCAACAGCATATGGAAATGAGCCCTTGCCCCCTCTAATATAATAACACATGCCATACTGGAATTTCAACTAACTAAATACCCTAGAGTTTATAAGTACAAGACTCATCTTCCTCCCACGCTTATCATCAAGTACTCATAGTTCTCCACCAAAGTCCCGGACTGGGACAAGCTTACGCCCAGTTAAGAGCAGATTATGGGGAGATAGGGATAATAAATTATTTTCTTCGAATTGTGCTTGTAAATATTTCGATTCCAGGTGGAGAAAGCAGGAGAGGGCTGATTACGGAGAAGTGCCTCTCTAAGCAGTGCGTGTACCTCTCTCTCCGTCTTCTATGGCTAAAGGAATGTGTAAACTTAACCTGGAGCCCGTGAGTAAATTAATTAGGTACGTCGTTTCTCAGTACTGGTTCAATCATTGAGTTGCTAGCACACAGCATTCAAAAATATTAACAATCATAGGATAATCAGAATGATAACAATGACCGTGGTTGTGTAACCTAATTGTAGTGTTTCACTCTAAGAATTTAGCTTATTTTTTTTTGGTATTTGTATGGCTGCTACAGCACCTACAGCCTCGCAAGTATGCCTTAGAGCTTCAGTATTATCTAATTAACTTTTGTTAGTATTAATACTTAAGGATTTTCGATGAACGTGTAAACATGGCCAAGCCTATCTCTCTGCGCTCTTATCGCTCCGGCGATAGTTAGTCTCTCTATCCATTCGAGATGGTATAGCTTATAAAGGTTCGGAATTTTTAACTGAGCCTTGTTCTTGTGCATGTGTGGTGTGTGTAGTTGTAAATTGTCAGCTTCGGAACTCAAGGAGAGGCCTCTGTACTATTTAAGTATGTTGAGTGTTGCTGTTGCTGTTGTTGTTGTTGTTGTTGTTGTGTAAGTATGTAGGTAACCTATTGCTATAGCTTAATTAAATTAATCTTCATCACACTTTGCTTTCTGCAGCTGAGGTTAAATCTCTTTGAAAGGTTGATCGTCATTATCATCATTATCATTTTCGTCACATGTCATCAACTTCATATGTCTTCCCCTCCGATTGCTGCTTTACTTCAGGAGCTTGTTGGCCCTCTCGTTCGCCATCGATATCCTCACTTCGTTCGACGAAGCCTATAGAGTATGGACACAACAAAATATGGGTTTAAAACCGTTTTAAAGATTATTTCTAAAATTTAGACTGAAATTTCAATTATCGTGTAGTAGAGGATAAGTGTGAAAAAGCTACCATTAAATTGATGCGATCAATTTGATTATTTTGATTTCCGATTTCACTGCCCATGTCGATAGCCATGTTTCTCAAGTTCCCCACCATGATTGATACTTCTTCCATGTTCCCTTCCATCTCATCTTCTCGGGCGTCATTTGTGATCCTATGGACAAGGAATAGTTCCATCAAAATATTAGAAACACACCCCCTAAGCTTCAAGTTGTTTAAAAGCACTAGAACCTCGAGATTCCTAAGATTCTCGAGTGTTTAAAATAATAAAGGAGAGAGGTATGGATTCAGCCTTATTATTATTATTATCCTCATGTTGACAATTCTAGAAAGCATTTGAGAGGAAAGCTTTTAGGATTCGGCTTGACATGTCAAGGGCCTCGAGTCTTGAGCCATTACCCCAAGAATTATGAAACGAGACAAGAGAAAGCCTTGGAAAGTTTAAAACACAAGGATTCAAAGAAACAGTCTTGAGATTATGTGGAATGATAACGTTTCAAACATTTCATGTTTCGTCTTACTAAATAATTCAAGGGAAAAATTGATCCCTTGAAGTTTGGAAATATTTTGACAGGGTTTCCTTTTAGGTTCGTGCGTGATGCCCCGTGTAAAGTAGAGCAAATTGGCAAGAGTAGCTATAGCCACATACTAGTAAAGTAAAACCGCATCCGATTCCCATGAATTTTATATCATCTCATCTCCAGGTTTTTTTTCTACTTGCTAAGTGTGAGACTTGTTTCCAAAAAGTTTCAACTTGCAAGAGAATATACAAGGGAATTAGACTAGTATTAAGATACATGTAAACCACACGTCCAAAACTATAGCTATACTTACAACTCTACTCCTTATCTCTTAAGGTGAGACTTGGAAGTGGGCTCTCATTTCATCTCATTAAATATTAAACCTCCAAAACTGACACGGCCAATATCCAGAATCTCATTCTCTATTCAGACTTCATGGAAATATCTACAGAAATACTTTCTCCCTCCTGTACTGCACAAATTGGCAGGTAAGGATATTTTACACAGCGTGGCATCAAGTTTCCATACACGGACAATAACAATTCAAAATCATTTCACATTCCCCTCTCCCATTGTTATTTAAGACAGCAACACTTGAACTAATTTTATGTCTTTTTCAATGATGATGTTCTAAACCTTTCTATATTCCAATTATCCTCATAATTCCAAATAAAAAAATCTATAATTTATATTTAGCTATTATAGATAATGTATAGAAAGCAGAACGTAGTAGAATACAGCCTAGGTAGTAGAGACACTCAAGCCTTGATTTTAAGAGAAAGTCGTACTTGGAAATGTATCCTCCATAAGCTGGGACTCCATTAGCATCTCCGACCCGTTGGGGTGCCCCATTTCCAACCTTGCCATCATCGTTCCCTTTCCATGTCCCAGCATCTTCTTTGAATTCACTGGATCTGAAATCAAATCACCACTCGCCCCGTTATTGATTATTTTTTTGCATACAATGTCCGATCCGGAGAGATACGATTGTTCTATTCAGCTATTCAGTATAGTAAGAGAAGGGAAGACAGGATCCGCATTTGTCTCCGTAGACAGCTATGAGTCTCTCTCTATTTGTCTTGTTTTTTTATAGATCTTTGAAAGGTCAGATAAGAAAGGACGTACTTGTTGCAGGGGAGGGCACAGATTCCGCAGCATTTCTCCATTCCTTGAAGATTCTTCTCAGCTTCTCGCATGTCTTCGTTTATTTGAACCATCCCTGACTCTATGTGATCCAGTTGTTCTCCTTGATCGTCCAAAGCAACCAGAGTTCGAATCCCGGCTTCCTTTGCCTAATCAATCGTAAGAACGAAAAAGCTTGTGACTTTGTAGGTTTTAATGATTACTTGGGAAACTAGCTCCCCAAGCACTTGTGTTGGAATGACAGTACCAGTAAATCAGGGAATAGTACTTACCTCGTCGCAGAGGTTCCGCATACGCCGGGTACTTTGGAGAGACTAGAGAAAAAAGAAACATCCGTTAGATAAATTTTCATAGAGTTACCAAATTTCTAGTGTGTTGCACCCGATTATATAATAATATCAAGAAATAGTAGCGAGTGTAGAGCCGTTTTGACACAACAGAAATCAACACTCCCAAAGCTCCCTCAAGTACGTACTTGCTAAGTCCAGGGAGAACCTTGAGATTAGATATATCTTCACAAGCTTCACGACTTGGCTCAGTTGGCTCTATAAAGTAAGCAGTCCGTATTTTGACATGGGATAACCCAAGAATTCTTCTGCTCGGGGAGTACCCGTAGAAATCAATGCCTATCCTCACCCGTCTCCAACCTAATGGTATATGTCACTAAATCTCTGGTACATCCCAAGCTATAGATAATTGTTCGAGACTCTAATTGAGTACTCAAGATTAAGCCTTATATGGTTGAGCCAAGAATGTCGAAAGTCAGTATGTTGTAGCATTTCCAGGCTTGGCTCCGACTCAGAATCCCTTTGAGGTAGGAGTGGGTTTGAAATTCAGTGGGTTGGAATTTCGAAATCATCACATTATCATCTCCAACCAGTATCGTTTCATTTAAGACCTATGAGGCCGTAACTCGGGACAAAGGCTATAGTCACCTATAAATATATCCCTCCTCCAGTCTTAAAGTATAGCCAAGAGTTTTAGTTATAGTTTTCAAACTAAATCCTTAAATCACCCGACCACATGACGATGTGTGTTATTAAGTCCCGAGTCGTATGAAAAGCGTTAGAATTTATAAATCTGTAGCTGCAGTCCAGTGTGGGAACAAACCCCTTCCCAACGAACCCTTTTCCCTGGGAATTTAAATTCATAAATATTTATACTCCTCCTGGGCACATCATTGTGAGAAGGAAGTTGATGTTCCTACCATGTTTTACGATTATTTTTTTATTATACAAAAAGAGGCCTATAGTGTTTAGGTCATTTGAATATTTTATACTCTCATGAAGTCTCATGTATCTATATTTCTGTCTCTCTGTAACAGGTCTGTCTGTGTTGTGTGTGATCATGTGTGCTGTACAAGAGCTAAATGTTTTCCTCACTCATTCAATTTCATTTTTATCGACAAAACTTTCTCCTTCCTTTCTCTTCGAAAATTGAATAAAGGTTGGCAGAAGGTGCAGCCGGTGGGTAATATGTGAACACAAGGTCGCTTCCGCTATAAGAGAGTCCATACTATGGGAGTAGCCCTATGGACTCCATAGGGCTACCCAAGTCCTTTTACAGTTTTTTCCCTGGCGAAAACAATGAAAAACCTTGAGCCACATACAATATTTATTTCAATGCTTGTCCTGGCAAAACCTACAGACATGTTCCAGACCTGCTAAAAACTCTGAAATGCGTCACTAACTTATACATTGTCCTTATATACCCTTTGATTATTGTGCCTTATAAGTGCTTTATAATACTATTAGAAATTCAAAAGTTTCCCAACACCCTTTGAACTGATTAGAAAAGGAGATTTACTCACTACTACTTGACAACGTATATAGTTTTCCCCTTTGTGAGAGCGTTATTAATTATGAGAGAACTTTGAGCTCCCAGTCCTTTAGATGTATGAAGATGTACAGCAAGTAATGCTCACGGCAGTTATTTTTAATTACTGGGAAAAATTTAGTTGAGATGTGTTGGGATTTTTAATACGCTTGTCTAGGCTTGTAGGAGGAAACTTTGATTGAAGATATTGCGTGAGTAACTCTTACTGTCTTCGGCTCCTTTTCCATCTCACTTCCAAAGACTTTCTCAACAAGACTCAAGTAATCAGAGACTAAAAGGTCAAAGTAATAAATGCATATTTCCTCTTTAATTAACAAGAGTTGAAATGGATGAAACCTCAGAGAGAGAAGAATAAAATCCCAACCTGCCTCTTGCCAGACAATCTCAAATTCCTACGACTCTGAGACTCTCTCTCTCTCCACCGACACCAATTCCAAGACCTAATAATCTACTTACAATGCGATGGTTTTAGGCCATCAGAGCCAAATGACATGAAACTAGTACCAAAAAATCAATTGGACAATT
>JAQFYM010001561.1:0-31979 GCA_034694785.1 Agrenia bidenticulata | reverse complement strand
GTTGAATCTATTGATGTAATAAATGATTTAGTTTATTGGGCCGATTCATATGATCGAACAATAAAAAGATCTTGGATTCCTGGGAAAAAAGCTGGAAGTCACATCGGCTTCGGTCAAGATCTTAACATCAAAGCGAATGGGAAATTAACATGTGTCAAAATTGATTATCTTACTGGAAATGTTTACTGGACAGAAACGGACAGGTCAGGAAGTAAACCTAAAGGAAGACTCGGCGTTTGCACAAGCGATGGAAGATATAGAAAAACTATCATCAATGGAAATCTCGAATTCCCTACTTCCGTTGCCATCGATGCAGAAATGGGTATCATGTTCTGGGCCGATGCTGGCGGCATTCCAAAGGTTAATAATTGATAACCCTCTGATAATGATAACCTCTGATTTTTTGATAAGAGTTAAAAATGTTTTTGTGTGTATAGATTGAATCAAGTTGGTTGGATGGTAGTAAGCGTTGGTCATTGGTGACGACGAATATTCGTTACCCTACGGGTCTAGCGATAGATTATAAGAATGACCACCGCGTCTATTTTGTCGATACGAAATTGTCCAAGATTGAATCGATGAAACCGAATGGACAAGACAGGGAAGTTATTCTTCAAGGTGACAACTTGAAACATCCAATTTCATTAGATGTTTTCGAATCTTCACTTTATTGGGTCACAAGAGATTCGGGAGATCTCATCAGACAAGACAAATTCGGTAGGGGCGTTCCTGTACTCGTCGACAGAAATCTTGTCAACCCTACCTCCGTCGTCGGTAAGACATCATCACTTGCATGACTTTTCTGAACTCACTCATGACATTACACCATGTACTAATTAATTTTTTCCCCTTTGTTAAGTGTCACACGAGTACAAGTACAACACGTCAGTGTCTGATCCATGTAAGAAAACGTCATGCAGTCACTTGTGCCTTATAATACCAAATGGAGGATTCAGGTGTAGCTGCCCTGAAGGATCTTCACTTTCTCAAGGGTCTATTTCTAACTGCGAAGCTGGTAAACTCACGATAACATTTAAATGCCACCGATCCTTTAGAATACAAATTTTAATTTTAAATAATTTTTTTTATAAGGATTTGAACGTGTCCGTCCGTTACCTCAGCCATGTCCATGTGAAAATGGTGGAAATTGTCAGCAATCGTTGGATTCATTGACAATGGAATTAAGTTGTCAATGTTTGGAAGGTTATTCAGGTCAAACGTGTGAAAATTTTGTGGCCCGACAAAGAATAGAATCAGGGAATTCAGCAGCAGCCATCGTTATTCCACTTGTATTAATTTTACTTGTTACACTTGGTGCTACCGCTTTTTATATTATTCTAAGGAAAAAAAACTTTGGTAAACAAATTACTGTCGGCGGTGGTGGGGGTGTAGTCAGCTTTAGACAAGGTTCAAATGTGGAATTTGGTGAACCAATAGAAAAAATTGATAGCACCATCAGCGATTTCAGTAATCCAATGTACGAGGCCGTTCAAAATCAATCTACGTCAGCTGCTGCCATTATACAAACTTCCGTCGTTCAACAATCTTCACCACAAATTCAAATCAGACAATTCAATGTCACCGAAGAGGACACTGGCAAAGACACACAAAATCTTATCACAGAGGCTGGATCCTCATCCGAGTGCTAACTCTTTTTTCTTTTTTTTTTTATTCTTAACGTGTCATAAGTTTTTTTTATTAAATATATTCTCCAAAAAAAAAATGCAAAAAACTCAAAAAAAAAAAAAAAAATTTTTGACCAAATTTGCTGATTATTTGACATGTGCTGAAATTTGCAATGATATTTTTGCATTGATTTGCCATGCGAAATTTGAAAACAAGCGAATTGCTGATTATTTGACATGTGCTGAAATTTGCAAAGTACTGATTATTTGTGAAATTGGCCAATAGCTTCTAAAACCATGTTTTGTGAATAGATGAAATTTTTTTAAATAATTATCAAAATTTATTCAAAATTACTGCGAATTATTTAAAAAAAAAATTTTATTGTATAAAAAAAGTATTATTTTGGTACTTGACACCAAACGGCATCATTTTTATTAGAATTGAAATGGGCCCATTGTCCAGACTCTAAAAAAAAACCATTTTTTTTTAAAGAACGGATTAAAAAATTGTAAATATAAATTTTTACCTGTAGTTCTAAAGTAGACGCCTGGGCTTTGTTCTTTAGCGCATCCATCCCCCCAAGAAACAGAAGCGATTTGATACCACACTTTATTTTTGTCTTCTAAAACTAATGGCCCGCCGCTGTCCCCCTTTAATTCATAGTTTTACATTACCAAAATATTTTTAATCCAAGCAGCTACGAAAAAGTTAACTTCTGATGATTTTAGTTTTTTAACACCACTTTAAACTAAATTTTAGAACTTTAGATGTAAGAAACCTATGATTGACGGGTAATTTATTGGGTTTGCAAAGTTACTTTAAACCCCCACGGGTCAATACTTTGACCGACCATCTTTGAACATTTACTTTAGCCCTACAACAGTTGAAAATTTGGTGAATCTATATTTTTGTGAGTTATGTGACGGACAGCCAAGGGTGATCCTTAACGAACAGGCTAATAAAAAGGGAAAACTTACCGAGCAAGAGTCTTGACCGCCAGCGACGAACCCGGCGCACATCATTCTTCTATTAACACGATGAGCATAAATACTTTTACATTGTTGTGGTTGAAAAACTTGTACGTCAACTTTTTGTAAATTTTCTGGTGTTCCATTTGATTCCAGACTTTCAAGTCCCCAACCTGCAACCGTCGCTTTCTTACCAGCAAATGTTCGCAAATATGAACCAAGTTCAGGCAGACAAATCTACACAAAAAAACACACGTTATAATTATTACATTATTGTTTAAATTAAAAATTTCCACTTACCGGCTTTGCAGTTTTATTACCAGACAGAAAATCAATCGGTTTCGATAACAAAATCAACGCAACGTCAAAGTCATTCGTCCTGAAATTCAATTTTAGTTTTAAACTTTTTTTATAAACTTTTTTTACTTTTTTTAAACTCACTCTGAAACGTAAAGAGGATGAACGAAAACTTCTTCTGGCTGATGCCTTCGTGTTCCATTTTCTAAATCAAGTCTTTGAAGTTCTTTCAATTCATACGTTTTTGGTAACGGCTTGTCTCTATTTTAAAACGGTTATTATTTATTTTAAAAAACAAAAAAGTTTGTAAATTGAAAACTCACTTGATGACTAATGTATTTGGTGTACTATCAAGTTTATGAGCATTGATAAGCACTTCCAAATTACGTATGTCCAAGTAACGTCCTTTGAAACAATGTCCAGCAGTTAAAATCATTCTAAACAAAAAGTTATCTTTCAATAAAAAACATTAAAAAAAACATTAAAAACATTAAAAAAACCTGTCATTGATGATAGAACCGCCACAAAAAGGTTGTCTAGTATTGGCTTCAACTAATGCAACCAGCCAAGGAAATTCATTCTTCTCTGCTGTTACACCCCCAACTATCCGATCATCATTCACTTTCGTACCACATGCTTAAAAACAAATTATTAAAAAATGTTTTCCAAAAATAAAAAATAAAAACTTACAACATTTCCTGTTAATTTTTTCATTGAAATCAATTTTAAGTTGATGACCTTCACCTAAAAAAAAAATGTGATAACTTAATGACATAAAAGAAGAAGAGAAAAAAAGTTACCTCGACTTGAGCAGACGATTTTACAATTCATTTCGATATTTTTGTTTTTTTTCGTAGTATTGTATAAAATGTATAAATCTCTTAAATCATTAGCAGCGGTGATATTAATTGGCCCAGTTTTCCCACAGTATTTTTCTTGTCCACCATTTCCATCAAATACTTCCAAATATTCTTCTTTACAAATCCCAGTCGTAGCATCCGGTGGCATCAAATTAAATCCTAAACATGTCAACATCGGTATACATGGCTCCGTTCCCTGAAAAATTTAGTTTATTATTTATTTTTTTGTGATCGACGGCCGTGTGGGTAGTCGAAAAAATTTTTTTTTACTCTCATTCATGAAAGGTCATAAATTTGTTTTTCCTTACAAAGAAATTCCATTTGCAAGTAGGGTCATGTCGATTGTTGACAGAGTTATTAAGACTGAACGGAACTGCATCGTGATATGGTGACATGAACATACTCTCTGTACAATCTAGCTCTTCTATTTCACGGAACGACTCTATACAAAAAAAATATTTAGTAACTTTTAACTTTTCTTTTAAAAACACTTACTTTTCTTAGAAAGACGAATCGGCACGGTCAAATTCTATTTTCATTAAAAAAAATCATTTTAAAATCAAAAAAATTTCAATTAAAAAAGGTTATAAAAAAAAACCCACTTGAATGACAGAGTTGATAAGAGTTTGATTGGTCAAGCCATTACTTAATTCCCCACCAGTTGCTGATGATATCGTTTTTGTTAACATTCCCTATAAAAATTGTTCATAATTTTTCAATAAAAATCAAAAAATTTAATTGAAGAAAAAAAAAAACTCACCCCGATATCCGCATTAGTTTTGTGTATGAAAAAGACGAGTAATAAAGAGCGTAACATTTTGATCAAAATAATTTATTAGAACTGATAAAGTAAAAAGTAAAATCAAGGCTTAAAAAAAATAAGACAAAGGGAAAAAAGTTCAATTGAATTTCTGCATAAAATTATTTATGTCCAAATTCTTTTCCATTCTTAGCCATTCACCTTGACTCAATGACAATCGCTTCAACCAATCAGGAAACAATTCACATAACATTCCCAAATGTAATGTCATCTCAGCTATTAAAACAAAAATTATTATTTTATGGTGTTAAATAATTGACCTTAAAAAATAAATTACCATGTGTCATGGACCAATTCCCACTATGTCCAACACGTTCAATAATTAAATCAATTGGTAATGAAGTTTTCTTTTCTGCTACGAAAATATTTCTTAATATTTTTATAAATTCTGGCATCTTTGACATCATCAACTTTCGCTTCTGCTCATCCGCCGTCTCCGTCACCAACATCAAACTTTTCGCATTCTCACGGGCTCGGATCTTTAAAACAATTAAAACTTATTTTAAAAACTTATTTTAAAACTTAAATGCAATCTGACTGACCTTGTCGATAAGAGATTTAGAAATGCCTTTGAGTGCATTAATTTTGTTTTTGTTGTTAATTTTTGTTGTTGGTTGTTCTTTATTTCTGTTGTTGATCATTTCTTGAACGGCTTTTTTCATTCTTGGATTTTCGAGAATATGTTGAGCTTTATTTAAAACATCTTTTGCACTTGAGAGTTTTTCTTGATCTGGTGGTGGTGGAATCAATTCTCCTATTTTTATATCAGCAATCTCATCCAACTTGAAACGTGGGTGGTAGCGGGTCACTTGACGATCTACGGGGATTATCAACGGAGGGTCCAAACTTCCAAGGAATTTCTAACAAATAAATTTATAAAGTTTAATATGTTGGTTCATTCAAACGTTTGAACTTACCTGATGTTCCTCTTTGCAAATGTTGATGAGATTATGCTTGAAATTTGTTTTCCTGTTGGTGCTGATGGTTGCAGTGATGACGTCATGTTTGATATAAAAGCAAAGTTGTTGTATGTTGTTAACAAGTTCATATTTGAATTGATAAGCTTGAGGAAGAACAGTTAAAATTTGTTCGAGATGTTTAATTTTGAGTTGTTCTCTTTTGACGAGTTCTTGAACGCCAGCCTTCACTTTATTAAAAGTTATCATTTCTTTTCTATTGTGAAGAATTGAACAGACTGTCTCAACTCCATTAAATAACTCTAACAATAATTTATACTTGTATGGAAGCTCCAATGTTGTACCCTCCGTTTTTTGGGCCAAGTTATTATACCTATCACAATATCATCGAAATCAATTTCCATTTTTCAACACAAAATTATGTTAATTACCTTTGATAAGCCGGGGCGACATCATTAAACAAACGCTTCTTTGTCAAATTCACTTTCAATGGACTTTGTAACAATTTCAACGGACTTTTCAATACATCATCAAACTTGTCGGCTGTGTCGCCATAAAAACGCTTCTCTGGTGATCTCAACTCTGCCAACTTTTTAGAACAACGATTTATACCAACTATCGCCAATTTCAATTCTTTCCTTTTCAACACGTTTTTCAAATCTTTCTTTGGACTCAAACTTCCTTTACATACAAAACGCACTGCCACCGGGACCTACAAAATTCAATTACAAAATTCAATTACAAAATTCAATTACAAATTCTTAAAAAAACCGTACAGTAGATTGATGATCAGTTTGAAGTTGAATGTCCTCAGTGCAGATGACTTTGTTGGGTTTGACGAGTTCATTTTGTTGTTGTCGT
Organism: Agrenia bidenticulata; assembly: GCA_034694785.1. Lineage (NCBI taxonomy): Eukaryota > Metazoa > Arthropoda > Collembola > Entomobryomorpha > Isotomidae > Agrenia > Agrenia bidenticulata. The sequence continues at coordinate 25,630 of JAQFYM010001561.1, read as the reverse complement.
GGCCTTTTTTTAGATTTGAAATAGTCGGTAACGGTTGACTGCTGCATGTTGAGATGTTGCTGTTGAAGATTCTAATGAAAGACTGAGAGACTTTTGTATGAAAAGAATGTACAAGATTAAATCATTCAATCAGACTGACAACCACACTGGCTACACTTTCACACACAACTACCAACAAAAGATTTTTGCCCGCCTAGAATTTACATCTAAACTCTGGCCAAACATTCAACTTTTATCAACACTTTACACTTTTCTTTCTTCTTTATTGTTATTTTAATTTAAATTTAAATTTATTCTTATTCTTATTTAAATTGACAATTTAAATAATCTTTTAATCTTTTTTTAAAAACATAAGATAAGCAAATCTCGCTTTGCCCCATTGAGGAAGTGTACTTTATCGATTTTGTGAGAAGAGAGCAGTAAATAAAAATGTATTCAATGTATATAGTTTTGTTTTTATTGTTGCCGATACTGATTGGATCTGATAGGGTTGGGTATGCCTCAAGGGTACTTGAACTAAGTGACAGGTACAGTGTACACTTAAATAAATTCATTTAAATTAAATTTTAAATTTTATAAAAAAACTTTTTTTTACTTTGCAGATTCCTTGAGCTTAAAAAAAATGAAGATGGACTTTGGCTAGTCAAAGTAAACTTTTAAATTTTTTTCATTAATTTACCATGAAATGTAATTTTTTTTTTAAATAGTTCTATGCGCCATGGTGTGGACATTGTAAGAAATTGGAGCCGATTTATAATCATGTAGCCCAGGCATTACATGATACACCGATAAGAGTTGGACGTGTGGACTGCACTCGATTTCCTATCGTCGGAACTGAATTCCAAGTCCATGGATTCCCAACCATCATGTTGTACGGTTTTTTACACTCTTTCAATAATAAAAGGAAAACATTAAAAAAATTGTTGTAATTTAGTTTGAAAGGAAGTAGAAAGCACGTTTACATGGGTGAAAGATCAACGGAAGATATTGTCGCGTATGCTAAAAGAATGGCCGGACCTGCCGTCACCGAAATCAATCAAGAAGATTCTTTTCAACAAATTACCAACAAATTCAATACCATCTTTGGCTTCTATGGAAACAAAAATGGAGAATTATGGGTAAAAAAACAAAAATTAATTGGTTACCATGGTTTTTTTAAAAAAAATTTTTAAATTTTTTTTTTTTAATAGACCGCATATAATACGATAGCAGAAGATAATCAAGCCCATTTGCATTTTTTTTCTTTTAATAAAATCCCGTCAAATTTAATAATTGATGAAACGCCCAAGATATTTGTCTATAAAGATGAAGAGTTGATAAAATTCGAATCATTAGAAAAGAATGTGACGAATGAATTAAGTGAATGGATTGCTAAAGAAAGATTTCGAAAATTCATCAAAGTATCAAGAACTAATTTTCAACAACTATTGACAACAAAAAAATTCATCGTCATGGCAATCGTCGAAGAAGATAAACTTGGAAATATTACACCAGATATGAACAATTTCAAAAATATGTTACTTACCATCAGCAACAACGTCATTCATAGAAAGTATATATAAATATTGATACATATATTTCTTTGCATATTTTAAATTTTTTATTTGAAAAGGCATTTCCAGTTTGGATGGGTTGGATCACCAGAGTTGGCAAATTCCGTTGCCATGACAACCTTGATGATTCCATCATTATTAGTAGTAAATTCTACATCTTATCATCATCATATCCCAGATGATGAACCACAACATCTAACTGTTCAAGTCATTGAACATTTCTTACAACAATTAATCAACCAAACTGCCACGGTAACGGTTTTTTAAATAAAAATCAACTTTCTTGATACTAATAAAAACGTGTGTTAGGTATACGGTGGAAATACATGGACAGTGCGTGTGTACCGAACATATTACGAGTCTAAAATATCCTTAGTGAACATGTGGAATGGGAATCCAGTGTTGACTTCATTATTATTTGGTTTACCACTTGGTTTTATGAGTTTAATATTCTATTCTATTTGTTGTGCTGATATCATGGATGCCAATGAAGAGGACGGTAAGTCTTTTTTTAAATTTACTTTTCTTAAAGATTTGATATATTTTTTTTTATTACAGATGAACTTCACGAAAAGAAAGAATAAGTCAGTCTAATATTTTTGGCACTACCACATCCGATTAAATGGTTCTTCATATTGATGCAAATTAAAATAATTCTGCTGACCTTGCGATGGCACACAATGAAATATATAATTTCGACCTACATTGTTATCCCTAAAAACAAATGCAATTAATTTCTTTAATATCTTTAACTTTTATTTTTTGTCTTACCAAAATTGTTGTCCTTGACAGTGAAAACGACAAGCGAAAGAAACACGACCACCAACTTCAACCATCTCGGGTAATAATGGGATCGTAAACTCAAACTTATCAGAAAATCCATCACATGAACCACACACGTAACTTGTCTACAGTTTCATTCAGCTTTTAATTCATCTTTTAATTGTGTATTAAAATAAAATAAACAGACCATGAAATCGGTGAAAGTTATCCAATCGTTGTAAGTGTATCGAATGTAAACAGATTTATGAAAATCAATATTCTTTACACGCACTGTCCCCTTCACCGTAAAATTCTCAACCAAAAATGCATTCTCCAACAGAACCTTCAAACAATCGACAAAAAGTTATAATCATCATTAATGAATTTTTTTTTTTTTTAACTCACTTTTTGATCTCTAATTTTATCGAAATAGTCAGGCATTGAAACAGGTTGATGAAAACTAGCTAACAATGTCTTATTCAATTTCACCAACTTCAACTGATTTTCTTCCATCGCTTCTTTAAGGTCACTATATTTTCATAACAAAAAAACAATCAAAAACCTTTTTCTTAATCTTAATTTTAAATCTTACCTAAATGCAGATTTGGGAACATTAGGTATTTCATCAAGAAAAGTTCTCACATCTGCCAAATCTAAACCAAGCACATCTGCAAAACGTACCTAAAAATTTAAAAAAAAATTTAAAAAAAAAATTAAAACATTAAAAATAGTTTTGTTACAATTTTCTTTCTGTTTGGAGTTCCAGGTGGTGTTTTCCCAGTTTTAAGTGAAGAGCTTCTTTGTATTCTATGAATGATAAATTCTTCATCTTCAGGTGGGGATAAAAGTTGTGGTTCATAGAATTGATTGACAACATCAATTTTGAGTATATTTTTGAAATCGTCATTAAGGTTTTCGACGTCATAATAAATGCTATCATCACTTGATGATGACATGACACAACCTCCAGATTCTATTCCTTCATCTTTCATGTCATCACATGATGAATAATTATTATTATAATAATAATCAGGAGAACTCAAAACTACTTTCTCTTCAGGTTTCATCTCAAAATCTTTCAACTTCAAATTCAATTTATGTACAAATGACTCTGCTCTTGTTCTTAATGATCTTTCCAAACCGACACCTAACACAACATAACAATAATTATTTCATTCTCCATTAGTTTTTATATTCAATTTACCTGATAACTGATCCAAATCCATCTCCAAATTACAATAACTTTATTCACTTTTATTATAAAATAAATATGAACTTGCTGTTCATTCTAGAATAAAAATAGTATTTTATGAAATCGTACCCGGTTGTATATCCGAACGAAAACTTCCGTCAAATCAAGTGAATAGTTCGATAGTATAGAATAGAGTTGTCGCCATTTCCCCAAGATGGTCATGCCATATGAAGTACATATAACTTTCATGCCTATCACACGTGAAGAAGGTTAAGAAGACGACCTCGGCATTTTTTATATGTTTACTTCATCACTTCAGTTCAATAAACCTTTTTTTATCTAGTAACCCAAACTGGGCGTTTATTATACATAAATTCCTTCTACAAATCGAGCCCCTTAAGAAACCCTTAAAAAACCCAACCCTTAGAATTCTGTTTATAACATATTTGAACTCTTTATAGCTTAGATTGAATGTTTCCACGTATGTCTTGAATGATTAGGTTGGTAAGAAACTTGGCAGACCCTGGAGCAGCAGTAATTCCATACCCACCATAGCCAGTAGAATGTATAATCTATAAATAAAATTAAAATTTTTAAAAATAGAATCGAGTCGGCGCATTTTCATGAAAAAAAATACCTTCATTGGATTATTATAAAATTGTGAATCAAATTCACAACGAACTTGATCTCTGTATGGACGAAGACCAACCCATTCTCTCACAACTTCACTTCTTTTCAAGGATGGAACTAAAGACGTACATCTCGACCATATACCAGCAGAATCATACACATCAACCTCTTCATTATAACTGTCAAAATTTCTACAACCTCCCAATGTTACCAAACTCTTCCCTGGAATTATATACTAACAAACAAACAAGTCATTTACATATATTCTTACATAAAAAATATTCATAATACATACCGTGTCATAGTCACCGTAGTAAAACATTTTTATCCAGGGGGCCTTCACCTACATCGAATCTTATATTAAATCTTTTTTTTTCATTAAAAACCTACTCCAAGCAGCTACTAAAGCTCGTTTATTTTTTTTTTTTTACTTCAGGCAAATCTTCAAACGCTACGTCTTCAATTCGATTTTCCCAATTTTATAACTTAATCAAATCACTCGCCTAGAGTAGCATTTTAACGGTTTTGATCTTCTCTACCTTAAAGTTACCATAGAGGATATTTATTAGGTTGAAATTGAATTTCTCCTTGTTTTAATATACCCGTGGGGGTATATTAAAAGGATATTTACCAATTTGACCCATCTTCGAAATTTCTTTTGTTTCAAAGACCCTGTGTGCAAAATTTGATTATCAGGCGTACAGACAGACGGACGGACAACGGTGATCAACTTACCTTAAAAACTTGTCCTCTCATAGGGACGAGCCTGTTGTCATTATTTAACAATTTTGAACCAAATCCAGTACAATTTATCAAATAATTAAACTTGAATTTCTCCAAATCTTCAAAACTATTCACTTTCATCCTTTTCATTTCACCTCCACGTTTCAGAAATCTAACAAAAAAAAAATTACAAAAAAAATTTTTTTCCCTTTTTTTAAAAAAGAAAACTTACAATTCCGTAGCCCAAGGTAAAAAATCGGATGATTCGATGACCATAGTTTGAAAAAATGCTCCATATTTCCAATTTCCAGGACAAAGTTTTAATTCATCTTGACTTGCTGGACGATAAATTGGAAGAAGTTTCTCCAAAAAATGATTCTTCATCAAAAAACATTATTTACTTTATAAACTTTAAAAATAATTTTTTAAAACCTACTTTAGTAACTGAAGAAAATTTTGATGAAAAAATGTATCCAGAAACTTGCATAACTCCAGCACGTATGGCATCTTCTGATTTAAGTATTCCATCGTACACTTCATATGCATCAACTATCCAACGCCTTTTCATAATTAAATTATTAATTTTCTCTTTTTTAAATGTGAAAAAACTTACTTGGTAATTTCTTCAGTTGGCCCACGAAAGTTAGTTCCAGGTCTAAAAATCCCAGCAGCCCCAGCACTTAATGTTTCATCATTAAATTTCTCAGCTATTAATGTAACATTTGCATTCGAAAATTGTTTCTGAATTTCTAATGCACAATTTACACCAATTATACCACCTCCTAATATACAAATATCCATCCTATCAGGCCCAATTTCTTTACTCAACTAAAATCACTCACTAATCCTTTACTTGACCTTTACTTGACCCCCCATTCATACAAATTATATATACGTACATTACATATAATAGAATATGTATTAGTACTTTAGACATAGAGTAAAAAAGTAGGCGGGAAATTTAAAAATTGTTGATTAAAAAATGTCTGATCCTGAACTGGAATCCTTAAGGGCTGAAAAATTAACACAATTACAAAATCAACAAAAGGTAATTTTTTTTAAATAAAAAGTTAAAATTTTTAATAATTTTTGTATGTAAAAAATAGGGCGGTGGTGAAAATGAAGCAGAAGAGCGAAGAAATGCAGCTGACCAAATGAAAAATCAAATTCTGTCTCAAATTCTTGATCAACAAGCACGAGCTCGATGTAATTTTTTTTAAATAAATTTTTTTTTTTGTTTTGATGATAAACCTTTTTTATTCCAGTGAACACGATAATGATAGCAAAACCGGAGAAAGGTCAAGGAGTTGAAAATCTTCTTGTTAACATGGCCCGGTCTGGACAACTTCGACAAAAATTAAATGAAACTGAACTTATCGGATTACTTGAACAAGTCAGCGAAAAAACACAAAAAACTATCAGCGTCAAAGTAAATCCAACAAAATTTTTTTTTCTTTTTAGGTATTTATTACATTTGTTGTTGTTTGTGTAGTTTGATCGAAGACGATGTAATTTTGATGATGAAGATGATTTTGAGGATCTCTAGATGACCGCCGCGTATTGCATGTGAAGTCTTTGTTTACAAAATTCATAAAATTCAATTTCACGTGTAAAATTTTGACGTAGTAAATCTTTCACTTTCTTTGACACCGGAGGCTTGTAAATATTCTTATTCAATTTACCAAGCACTGACACGTTTTCTAAAACAAACATTTTTACACTTTTTTTTTTTTTTTTTTTTTTTTATTTTTTTTTTTATAAAAAAAACATTTTTAAACTTTTTTTTTTTTTTTTTTTTTTCTTTTTTTTTTTTTAAAAAATTACCTCGGTATAATGAAGTTGCACCTTCAAAAAATCTCGGCACGTACTTTTCCATCACGTGTAATGACATGGGCTATATTTTTTTTTCAAAATTTTAATGTTTAAAATTTAAAAATTAAAAAAAAAAACTAACCAATTCTTCTAGAACGCCAACGACTGAATAATATTTTTCAACATTTTGTTTAGCTTGTTGAATAGCCCACTCTCCATTAAATTCTCTACACAAAAAAATTTTTATCCAAAAAAACTTTCTCATTATATTTTTAAAAACCTACACGCAACGTTCGTCATGACCGCAAAAGAACATTGCTTGTCTACGGTGATCCCCAACACCGTCATGATATTCCCCAGGTATAAATTGACACTCACGATCACCATCCAATACACATGTTTCAAAATCCTAAAAAATTTCATTTCAATAAAAATACTTAATCACTTTTTAAAATGATGACCAACTTTTTTGAGCCATTGTGGATGAGGTAAAGGAAGTTCAGGGAACGCTTGTTTCCTTTCAATTATATACCAAGGTGCACGTATATAATAAAACCAAGAAATTACTCTTTCTATCGGATCTCGTACTAGATTCAAATATATCGGCATCACATAACCGTGTCTACCAACAGCAATTTCATTAAAAAAACTTTTTTTTTATAATTTTTTAAATTTGCAAAACAGCAAAAATATTTCATTTCATTTTTCAAAAATATTTTTTTTTAAAAATTTGCAAGTGTCATCGAACCTTGTAAAATTGCTAAAGCATGTATGTTTGACATATGCAGAGGGTGGGGTGAACATGTCTATCATCGTCGTTAACCGACTCTGGCAATAAAATTTATAACAAAAGTAATTATATAAAATTTAAAAAAAAAAAATGAATTACCTCTTCATAGTAGGTGAGTTTAATTGTCTCAACTTTTTGCGTTCCGTCTCGATGAAATTGAAATCCATTTTGTACAGAAAGACGTTGAATTAAATCCATTATCGTTTGACTTCCTACTTTTGGGACACGATTAAAAAATAACGTCTCCTTCCCTGACAATCTTGTCACATTCAACAACGTCGCATTGTACTAAATCAAATAATAAATCATCATCACAATGTCATTTAATTAAAAAAAAAATTAAAAACTCACCACTTGTTTAGGAAGTTTGAAAGAATAAGATTCATCTTTTTTACTTTCTTGAGCGGAAGGAGAAGATGCAGTGAGTACCCCTTGTATTTCATCGATACGTGCAGTTAATATTTGTGTATGAATAAATAGAAAAACGGTCGTTGATACTGACACAAGGGCAATAAGTTCGGAAAACCTGAGGCGTAAAAAATCCCAGATTATGCTGGAAATTATGAAATTTTATTTTTTTAAATTTACACTTTTAAAAACTTTTTTAAATTTTTACCTTTTTGGCACTGACGAACGCATTTTTCAAAAAAAAAAACTTTTCAAAAAAAAAACTAATAATAATTAGACATTTTGAACTGTTACAAGATGAATTCCCAGTTGACTACTAAACCGTTTCCACCAAGCACAAATACAGTTATGATCATAAAGCCGAAAAGTACAAATTCGCCGCAGGTAATAATCATCATCATGAATTTCACGCTTCTCTAACCTAACAAATGATTTAACGGACACTCTTTTTTTTCAAACTTTTTAACCCGTTACTTTTTTCATAATTTCATTTCAAAATTCAACATATATTTCATAATAAAAAATATTAAAAAAATTAAAAGGTAAAAAAAGGTAAAAAATTAAAAAAGTCAGAGTCAATGAACGGGCAGAGAGAGATTTAACGGGACTTTACAAAGTCGTGAGATATTCTTTTATCATTTTTTCATTCATCATCAAAAAACTTTTTTAAATGTAAAATACTTTTTATTTAAACATAACTAAATATATTTCATGGCCCATTTATAATCCCCAACATTGTGCATCCGTCTGTTAATAAAAACATTGAAATACATCTTTTGTTGGGTGAAAATATATAAGAAAAATAATCAGACTGTCCGGAGTTTTTTTTATACTGATTAACAAACCCCGGTTATTTATTTATGAAGCCCAACTGGGTTTATTCAAAAAAAATTATTGGTCGGTGGGGGTCAGTCATAAATGGCGGACGTATAAGAAAAACTAATTTGACATTTTCATGGGGGCTAAATGGGAATGACCGAATGTACAGCTTCCAAACTTCATGGTCAGACATCAGAGGAAATGACAAAATTTCGGGATTATTTGGGAATCAACTAATACGACCCCCATGGAGCATCCTTCTGACAACTCATACGGTCAACGTTCACTATGGTTGATTGATCCAATCAACATGATCAACAGGTCATACCTGCATGCCAAATCTCAGAGAGCAGTGTATTTTAAATAAATCCCTCTGACCCCCACGGGTAATTTATTTAGTTTATGAAATATTCGACAATTAGCACAGCCAGTTTGCAAAATAACTTGAACTCCATTTTATAAGTACGTGGTAATTTTCACGATCTTTAGAGACCGAGATGGGCAACAAAATAGACATGCTCTGCACTATTCTGTGGACAAACTTGATTCCTACTGACTACTGACATAAAGGGGTTGACAGTTCGGATACGGACAGTCAACAGTGTTAAACCCTAACTAACGGGCTATAAAATTAGGGAAGAAAATTTCCCCTATAGAAATTCTGTCTGACTAGCGTGGGAATGCAGTTCCAAAATAATAATTTATATGAACAAGAAATTTGATAAGACCCGAAAAATTGCAAATTAAATTCATGATGAGTAAATTTCAAAAATGTTTATTCATCTTCACATTCGAGATTGATGCTGTCTCCGAACTTGCTGTACAATTCTTTTTTTAATCCAGCCATTTCATTTCTAACTTGTTTGATTTTATCTTCCAATTTTTTGACATCCTCTTTCCCATTCCCCATCATTTTTTGCATCATTTCCTATTCAACAAAAAACATTTTTTCAGTCAGTTCCCCATTAAAAAAAATAAATGTTTACCAATCCTTTTTCCTGTTCGAAATGGACGAATGTCTCTCCAATAAATATCGGAACAGTCTCATCAAGAAGCATCACGTCCGCCTCTGCATCCTCCAAATTCTTCAAATGATTCTGAACACAAAAAACATATTCAAAAACTTATTCAAAATTTTTTTTAAATATTAATTTCACCTGTTTTTGTTTGAGTTCATCGTGCAATTCTTCAAGCCAACCATTACGAATCGCAAATAAATTTATTTTCTTTTGATTCTCTTGACTTATGTGAACATCCGTGTCCTTACAAAAAAATATCAAAATTATCATATACACAACATATTATAATTAAAAAACTTACCGAAGTTTTAACATTCTGAACCATAGAAGCCGTACTCATCTTCACACAATTTGTAAATAAATTTTCTATTCTTTTCCCATTACTAAATCAAAACTACCAGACAAATAATTCACACACCGGCCACACCGCTGTTCACTCTTTTAAGAGGACTCAAAAAATCCATGCTAAAACTTCTCACTTTCAACCAAGGCAGTCTTGGCCGAGTGGTTAAGGCGTTGGACTTGAAATCCAATGGGGTTTCCCCGCGTAGGTTCGAATCCTGCAGACTGCGAAATTTTTTGCACCTTTTTGCACCCTTTTTTTTTAATGTTTAATTTTTCACAAACAAATGCTAAAATTTGCACAGCTTTTTTATGCATTAATTTTTTTTTTTTTTAGCTCATTCTTCTCCAGCGGGTTGCCACTAACTATGACTTTCATACCTCTTTTTTAAGAAAAATTAAAAGAAATTATTTCATGCATGCAAAAATTAAGAATTGTATGAATAAAAATGTCTGAATGAAATAGAATGAATGCAAAGTAATAAAAAAGAGAACGCCCAAAGAAAGAGTGCATTGACTTGTTAGTGAAAGTCTTATGGGGTGACTTGACTAATTTTGAGTGTAGCACAAGAGAGCACGGTGTCAGATTTAAAAGTTTATTTTTTAGCCCGTTAAAATTGTTATTTTTTCTTTTAAAAAGTAAAAAAACCCCCCACGATGGATAGTTCAATGTCATCAACGGCCATACGGAGTTCATTTTTTGATTATTTCAAAAGTCAAGAGCACACATATGTTCACTCCAGCCCAACTATTCCTTTAGATGATCCAACTCTACTCTTTGCCAATGCCGGAATGAATCAATTCAAGGTTTTAAAAAAACAACAAAAAATTTAAAAATCATTATAATAAATATATTTTTTGTATTTATAGCCAATTTTCCTTGGATCTGTTGACCCCAATAGTGACATGGGTAATTTTTAAAAAAAAATTTAATAAAAAATTTTAAATTTTTTTTTTATTTTTAAATCTAAAATTTCCAGCAAAATATGTTCGAGTTGTAAATACTCAAAAATGTATTCGTGCTGGAGGGAAGCACAACGATCTTGAGGATGTTGGAAAAGACGTTTACCACCACACGTTTTTTGAAATGCTTGTAAGGAATAAAATAAAACTTGTTGACAATGTTTTTTTTAAATCCGAATGATTTTTCTAGGGAAATTGGTCGTTTGGTGATTATTTTAAAAAGGAAATTTGTAGTTGGTCATGGGAATGGTTGACAAAAGTAATGAAAATTCCATCTGATCGTTTATACGTTACATATTTCGGTGGTGATGAAAAAACTGGACTAGAAGCTGATTTCGAATGCAAACAACTTTGGATGTCCCTTGGGTAATTTTACAAAAAAAAAAAACTGTTTTAAAAATTAAATTTAAAAAAAAAAATTTTTTTTTGATAGCGTACTTGAAGAGCACATCCTGCCAGGGAATATGAAAGATAATTTTTGGGAGATGGGTGACACTGGGCCATGTGGTCCATGTTCTGAAATACATTTTGATCGAATTGGTGGAAGGAATGCATCAGATTTGGTAAATCAAGATGATCCTGATGTCCTTGAAGTATGGAACTTGGTTTTTATTCAATACAACCGAGAATCAGATGGAACACTCAAATCTTTACCAAAAAAACATATTGATTGTGGAATGGGATTAGAACGTATCGTTTCTGTCATTCAAAATAAGAGAAGCAACTATGACACTGACTTGTTCATGCCCATCTTTGATGCCATACAAAAGGGAACAAATGTTAGAGGATACACCGGGAAAGTTGGTGCAGATGATTCAGATGGAATTGATATGGCATACAGAGTTGTGGCTGATCATGTGAGAACTCTTACTATTGCACTTTCTGATGGTGGACGTCCAGACAATACTGGAAGAGGATATGTTTTAAGAAGAATTCTTAGAAGAGGTATCCGATACTCTATCGAAAAATTACAAGGCAAACCCGGTTTCTTTGCTAACCTTGTACACGTTGTCATCAACATTCTTGGAAACACTTTCCCAGAGGTACTTTTTAAACAAAACAAAAAAAATCATTTTTTAAATGACAATTTGTTTTCCAGGTTAAAAAAGATCCGACTTTGGTGATTGATATAATAAATGAAGAAGAGACTCAATTTCTAAAAACACTCAATCGAGGGAAAAATCTTTTAGAAAGAACCGTTTCTAAATTATCAAGCAATGAAAAAACACTTCCTGGAGATGTCGCATGGAGACTTTATGACACTTATGGTTTCCCAGTCGATCTAACACAACTCATGTGTGAAGAAAGAAATCTTGCCGTCGATATGATCGCATATGAAGATTCCAAAAAAAAAGCACAGGTAAAATTTGTTTTTCACATGTACAAAAAAAAAGGGATTTTAAAATTTTTTTTTTTTTAGCTGATATCTCAAGCGAAAGGTGCGGGTGAAAATGATACGTTAACATTGGATGTCCATGCAATTAGCCACTTGCAAAATGAAAAAATTCTTCCAACTAATGACATGTCCAAATATAACTACACCGCTCTTTCACAACATTCTTATGGTAAAAAACAATAATTTAAAAAATATCGGGCTATAGGAAGTTGCACTTGTGAATTTTTGAATTTGATTTTTGGATAGATTTCCCGAGTATAAATGGAAAAGTAGTTGCGATTCGATTCAATAAAAGTTTTATTGATAAAGTTACATCTGGGACAGAGTGTGCTTTGATATTAGACCAAACGAATTTTTATGCTGATCAAGGAGGACAAATTCATGATGAAGGTTTCATGACTTCCCTTGTTAGAGATGACACTGAATTCCTTGTAAAAAATACACAAGTCCGTGGTGGATTTATTTGTCACATTGGAACTGTGGAAGGGATTATTCAAGTCGGGGATGAAATGAAATTACAATTGGATGGAAACAGAAGGAAAAATATTATGAACAATCATACCGGAACTCACATACTAAATTACGCACTTAGAAAAGTTCTTTCTTCTGAACCTGAACAAAAAGGATCTCATGTCGCACCCGATCGACTAAGATTCGATTTTACTTCCAAAGTTTGTCTTCTTTTTAACTTTTTAAAAAATTACTTTTTTTTAACAATTTTTTTTGTATTAGAATGCAATGACTGTTGAGCAAGTAAAAGAAGCTGAGATGATCTCACAGTCGGTCGTCTCATCTGATGTTCAAGTTTATGCAAGAGAAAGTTCATTGTCTAAAGCTAAAGAAATTCAGGGACTTAGAGCCGTTTTCAATGAAGCATATCCTGATCCTGTACGAGTCGTTTCCATCGGCGTCTCTGTCGAAAATCTGGAAAATGATCCCACTGGAACAGCCGGGATCAACAACTCTGTCGAATTCTGCGGCGGAACGTAAGGCCACGTAAGAGTTTTATTTTAAATGTGTAAACTTTTTTTATAATATTTTTTTTTTAGACATATTCTCCGATCTGGACACATTGGAGATTTTGTTATTGCAAGTGAAGAAGCCATAGCAAAGGGTATTCGACGAATTGTTGCTCTTACAGGACCTGAAGCCACCAAGGTTTTTTATTTTTTTTTTAAACATATTTTTGAATTGAATTAATTTTTAAATATTTTTTATAGTCTTTGAAAAAAGCGGCTTTATTACAAGGAAAAGTTGAGCAATTAAAAGAATGCTCAATTGAAAATTCTACGGAAATTTCAAAAAAAATTGTGGAATTAACTGATGAAATATCACAGTCTAATATTCCTTACTGGAAAAAGGTATAAAAAGTTACTTTATAAAGTTAAAATTTATTTTTTTAAATGTGTAAAAATGTTGAACAGGATGATTTACGGAATATTCTAAAAGAGCTGAAAAAATCTTTGGATGATATGGAACGACAATCAAAGGCTCAGATAATGAACAAAGTTGTTGATAATGTCAAGAAATTACTCACTGAAAATCCACCTAAAGATTATTTGGTTCTATTATTAGATGCTCAATCTAATACGAAGGTAAATTTTTAGCCCTACGTTCGTTTAGAGTTTTTTTTAAATTAATAAATTTTGTTTAAAAAGGCATTGGACGCAGCTTTGAAGCAAGTGAAAATTCTAACTCCTACGGTATCAGCAATATTCTTTACAGTTAATCGAGATGTTGGTAAAGTTTTTTGTCTCTCTGCCGTTCCATCTGAAGGACTTGAAAAAGGATTGAAAGCTAATGAATGGGTCAACCAAATCTCAAAGGTATTTTTAAATAAATTTTTAAAATTATTGAAATAATGGAACAGTTTTATTGTTTGTAGATAGTTGATGGTAAAGGAGGTGGAAAGTCGGAGTCAGCTCAAGCGTCAGGAAAAAATGTTGATGGTATAAATGAAGCGTTGAAAGTAGCAGAAGAGTTTGCAAAGTTGAAATTAACGTCTCCATGAATTTATTAAATTTTCATTTCTCACTGGATTATAAACAATCATATTTTTTGGTTTGATTAAAATTTGATTATAAATTAATCGAATTTGTGATAAAAATTCTTTTAAATTGATTCCATTTTTTCCAGAGATTGGATAAATGTTTTCAACTTTGTTTTCGAGATTTTTGAAATTTTGGATAGATTCTGGTAAATCCATTTTGTTTGCTACAATTAAAAATGGGCGTTTAGATAAATTAGGATCATAATGATACAATTCCGATTTCAATGTTTCCAACTGATCTAACGGATCTTTCACTGAGAAATCAATCACATATATCAAACAAAGGCAACGAGTTATATGACGCAAAAATGATATTCCCAAACCACGATTCTTATGGGCATCTTCGATCAAGCCAGGAATGTCAGCAACTATACAAAAAAGACATTAGTTATTAGTTACTCATTGAAACTGCAAATGATTACCTGCAATATTTTCCATGTCATCATACATGACCATACCAACATAAGGTCTTAGTGTAGTAAAAGGATAATCAGCAACCCTTGGGCGAGCCCTTGAGATAGCCCTTAATAAAGTTGATTTCCCTGCATTCGGATAACCCACAAGACCAAAATGGGCTATCGTTGCCATTTCAACAATATATGAAGCTTTTTCACCTTCACCACCAAATTCTGCAATCTCAGGACTTTGATTACCCGAAGTGGCAAAAAATTTATTCCCTTTACCACCTCCACCACCTTTTGCTGCCAAAAATAAATCATCTTCCATATTCAAATCTGCTAATCTTTCACCCGTCTCTTTCTTAAATATCGTCCCCAATGGAACTTTTATCATCAAATGTTCAGCGTTACTTCCATGACACGTACACGTTCCACCTTTTTTACCATCTTCACCTTTTATTATCGATGATAAGTGACTCAACGATTTCATCTCATGCGTTCCCTACAATTACAACACATTTATTTATAACACAAACAAACTCTCTTTCAAGTAGGTCAATAATTACCTTGAACAAAACATGACCACCGTTTCCACCATCGCCTCCATCAGGTCCAGCATATTCATTGGCAAATAATTTTGCAAATGAAATACAACCGTCCCCTCCCGTTCCAGCATGTACTTGAATCTCTTTACGGTCAACAAATGGTGTACTCTACACATTTCATTTATTCAATTAGAATTCCAAATTAAGCTTTTAATTGAGTTACCTGATCTCGGTCACCTTTGACCTTTCGTTTTATGATGGGTTTGGATGAATAAACTCTATTTTGAAGTTTATGAAAAATAAGTTTGCGAAACATGTTTGAGAATATTATTTATATATCGAAAGTCCCGCGTTATTTTTTGAGCGTATCAAAAAAAAAAGACAATTATTCTATGATAGGTGGTGGAGAAGTTGGAATGGAAGATTTGGACATTGCTCCTTGTGTTAAATAACCGGAAACTGATGCACTTGATGATCCGAGATATCCAGCGATGGGTTTGTCAGATAAAAACAAATCATGTTTCTGTAAAATGGAAAAAAATTATTAAAAATTAAAATTTTTTTTTAATTTTTTAAATTTAAAAAACTTACTTGATCTCTGTATTGAGCCCATATATCAGAAGTGTCTAGAATGTTTAAAACGTCCGTTCCATGTTTGTCATCTTGTGACATGTATTGTAATGCATGTACAATGTTTGCTTTGGCAGCGGCTGGATTATTTCCAAGATCTCGTCCGCTTTTGAGTAGATCCAAAAGTAAAGGGATAAGTTGACTTTGAATTGCTTGTTGGACGAGTTCTGAGTGACGTGCGGCGTATAAATAATTGAGTGCTTCAAGAGTCAAGGGTAAGACTTGGGATTTTTTCTTCATTCCATTTACGATTGGTTGAATGGATTCAATTTGGCATAACGCTTCAAGACAAGTATTATTATTGGCAATGTGTCTTAGAATTATGCAAGCGATCCGTTTTAAAGGTGGTTTGTCAGATTGGACTGCAGATAAGATTTTGTTCATATAGCCCATAGCGGGTAATGTATCACATAGGTGCGGTTGAGCCGCTAGGAACTGACCAACTGCACTGCCTACTAAATCTAAGTTGTCATCAGTTTTCTTCCCACCCGGTGAAAATCCATATTCTAAAAGATCTCTCAAGAAATCACGAGGCTTACGTAAATTCCATGCCGGATTTGTTATATAAATTCGAAGATAAATTCCTCCAACTATTAAATCACCAATCCCGTAATCAACTTGATAAGATTCTGACGGCAACTTCCAATCAACTGACAAATCACGCAATTGTGATGAATATAATTCAACCTTCATTTCTTGCACCGTCTTTTGAATTATCTTTCTCATATTGTCATTCCAAACTATCTCAGGATTCTCTGTATTCGAATCAAATAGTTGCATCGCTGATAATGGCGACTCAGACATCGCTTCACTAAATATTGACGGCAAAAACTTATTCAACAAAATCTTAACACGTGGACCTGATAACTTGTCACAGCATAGCCTTGATAACGCCTCTGAGGATCTTTGACGAATCAGTGGATCAATATTATTCGTACAAAACAAATCCAACAAATAGATTATCACACCTGCAAACAAACAAAAAAATACTTAATCAATAAAAATGCATCTTTCATATGTTTTTAAATTTGTACCTTTTTGAATAGTTTCTTTAACGACTTGAGGATGTGATGCGATCATGGCAAGACAATTCAGACACATTAAAACAACGTCAGTGAAATTTTTTGTAGCTTTAGCAGTAACTACGAGTAATGCAGGGACGATTCCCATACCGACAATATCAGCGACACATTCTTGACTTGCCATAAGTGTAGCTAAAAGTGAAAGCACTGGCTGCTCAAACTCTGAACACATAATATAACGTGTCAAAAGACGAAATTTCCCTTTGCAAAGTTTTTCTAATCCAGAATTACTCTTGATCGCATTATTCAACGCTTCAATACATTGAATCACACAAATCACCGTTTCTTGATTCATCGACGGATCATTACTCGACATGTATCTCAACAATTCAAACACAAACTCTGACGGATTCTCCAACTTGAAACTTGGATCAGAATTGTAAATTCTTACAAATATCGAACCTACAAATACATTCAATTATTTTTTCCCTTTTTTAATTATGTTTTTTTTTGGTAAATTACCGACTATGAGCTCTCCCGTATGAATCGAGTACTTGAAATCGGATCCATATGTCATATCAGTTATGTCACCACTTCTTAGTAATTTCAATTGAACATCACAATATTCTAATAGTTCAGTTCTACTTTGATTATTCCAAATTAAGTAAGGTGTACAACAATTATCATTCAGGACTTTCAATACAACTTCCGTTTCCTTTTCTTGAATCTATACATTTCAATTACTTTTAGTCTATTATAATAAATACACTTTTTTTACACACACTTACCATTTTTGCTCCATATGGAAGTAACAAAGATTCCAAAGATGTACGAATGACATCATTTTTTGGCATAATTACACCATCTCCACAAAGACATTTCAAGGCAAACACGCTCATCTTTGCAAAATTATTCACCAATATTTGCTTGTTCGTTTCTTCAATCGCTTCAACACCCGCCTCTTCAAGCGTAAAATCATACGCAAAAAGTGACTGAAGTAAATACCAAAGAACACCAGATTGAAGAAGGTGCATCTGAAGTATCGTATCAATCGACATCGCGGCAACACACTCACTTGCCAGATAACACAACTTTGTCAAATGCTAAAAAACAATTTTTTTCATTACATCATATTCATCATATAAAATCATTAAACTAATTACCTTGAAATTAAAAATGCTGCAAATGTTTTGAGCCAACTGAGGCATCTCCACCAACTTATCACGACAAAGTTGAAAACCCGTAGATACTGTAAAACATCTTGTTACGTGCATACAAACCTGTACACCAACGTCCACTGGATTCGATATCGCACTCAAAACTGAAACACATCGGTCGAATGCTCGCAATAACAACTCCAATCCTACAAATCGTTAAACATAATTTTACATCATAATGTATTAATAAGGGTGGGCCAATTAACTCAACAATTTACCTTTTTCTCTCCTCAGCTCTTCAACATTCAAAGAAGAACAATTTAACGTATGAAATACAACCTCTGCACTATACGGTAACAAAGGAGTTTCTTTTGCAAACAGTCCATCATCAGAAACATCCATTTCAATGGTTTTTATAAGCATTGGATATCCAGCATATTTGTAAGGTTCCAAAACTAAACAAATAATTACAATTAACAAATTATTTCATCAACATTTCAACATTCTTAACTATTTTAGGCCAAAACTCTTCTTTATTATTATTGCTTTTGTATACAACTTTTCTGAAGGATGCGAAAACTAATTTTCTGCGCGAAAACAAATTTTCTGCGCGAAAACTAATTTTCTGCGGAATGCGAAAACAACGAAAAAAACTTTTCTGCAGAATGCGAAAAAAACTTTTCTGCAGAATGCGAAAACTGATTTTCTGCAGAATGCGAAAACAACGAAAAAAACTTTTCTGCAGAATGCGAAAAAAACTTTTCTGCGGAAAGAATTTTTGCACTTTGGTTGTTATTAATCTGCTTGACTTTGTATTGAATTTAGAATGCGTTAAAAAAGTGTCTAACCTTTTCCATAACGTTTGAATAGAATGGATTGAGCTTTGAGTATTAGGACAATTCGTATAGGATCTGGGTTGGTACTTTCTTGTGAGTATCGACTACAAAGGAACTCGTATGCCTTGTTTGCAGCTTCAAATCGCTCTCGTCCTTCTGGATTTTTATCTGGATGGTGTTTTTGAGCTAAACGTCTGTAGTGTTTCTTTACTTTATCTGCCCAGTCTGTTTCATCTTCCAATTCTAATGCTTTCAAAGCGTCTGTTACAGTCATTGGTGGTGGACGTTTTTCAACTTCCCCTTTCCAAGCTTCTAGAACATCTTTTAAAAGTGCTAAGGGATCGGAAATTGGCCACTCAGGGAACCTAAATTAAGAGAAAATAATAGTGATAATAATAGTCACATAAAAATGAATGTTAAAAATGATTACCTGTTCTCGTCGGTAAGATTCCGAAGGTAATAAATGTTGCAGAAAAGTTCAGTTTCGAGTGTTTGATAGGTAATTGCTGGTATGGCACAATATTCGTACAATGCTCTTGTATTTGATAACATTCTGGGGGAAAAGTCTGCAAGATGTAACGCAATTCTCTCAATTAAATGTCTTCTCATAGAACCACTCCAAATTGCTTCAGGTGTATCAAATTCGCCCAAATAAATTTCTGAGAACTTTTCTATCCCATGATTTTCCAAATACGCAACCATAGCTTCCGGCAGAAGTGGTCCCAACACAGATTTTTGCCACACGGATGTTCCCTTTGGATAAAATATTATACATAAAAATTGTTGAAAAAATTGTTTTTTTAAATACTGACCTGCTGAGCTGAATAAGTATTTTGTCTAAGATGAGTCAAGTGTAGAAATCGAGAGATTGGTAAAATATTCGACCCGGTGTACATCATTATGAAGAAGTAAATTCCAGTGGCGTAAACTCGACTAACAACTGGATTGTCTTCAAGAACCTGAAAAATTAATTTAAAAAAATAAAATGTTTTGTTGAGTTGATTGAATTGAAAATGTTACCATGAAAAGTAATGTTGCAACTCTTTCGACGATAGCTGGGTCAAATGTCAAAAGCACTTGAACGATATGAGCCAAGCAATTAGAAGGATCACTTAAAATTTGTTTAGCTTTATGAACGGGACGAATGACGGCATCGCCAATTTTAGCCGGACAAAATGAAACAACTTGAATCAAAATGTCGAGTATGACAGAAGTTAGTTTTGATTCATCCATCAATGAATTTTGTTTGGATGCGATGATAAACCACTTGAGTTGGGGAATAGATCCAAGTGATCTCCAAGTGTCAAGACCACTAGCCCAACATTTCGTTTTGCCGTCTATACGATTTTGATTGAATAACTTTTTGAGCTATGAAAAAATTAATTTTAATTCAAACTTTAAAAAAAACTTTAAATTGTTTTTTAATACCTCTTGAAATCCAACTGGTCCAATTTTTTCGCTACTTTCTTTTGACATGTAAAACCACTCTGGGGAATCAGCATGTTTCATATCAGCTCCAGCTTCAATCACATTTGACTGAGTGGGTATCATAGCCCTAGTTGAAAAAAAAGTTAAATAATTGTAATAGAATTTTTTTTTTTTTAAAGTTTTTACCTGGACGTATGTAAATGAGCCAATGTGATCAAGTCCACGAGTACTTTTAATCCACCACAACTGACTAGTTCTCTGGCATTTTCTGGATGATTAACTAATTGTTGAATGAAAAGTACCAACCGGTCCCTTTCACATCTATCCATACACTACAAAGAATTTTTTTTTTAAATGAATTTAACGTGATAAATGTATAAATATAGTTTACCTTGTCTAGCATGAGAACAACATATTTAAGATCATTGAAAACACCGATTTCTTCCCAATGTCGATCGTACACTATTGTCATTGCATGAAGACTCATCCCACGTAACTCTGGTTTCCCCGTTAGAAGAAAGCGATGGTACAAGTCAGAGAAAAAGTCTTTAGGATTTCTTATCATGAAACCTTGATTCAAAGAATTCTCTTCCAACATAAGACGCAAATAATATCCTGCAAATTTCATTTTTATTTAAATAACTTGGAAATATTAATATTTTTTTTAAATAAAAAAATTACCTCCAACTTTTATTTCTTCACTCAAAGATTTGTATTGAATATGAAAATCTGCAAAGTTCCAGCAGATTTCTCCTCTCACGTGATCTCTGTCGCTGTCCAGTAAGCGGATTTCGTTTTGTAATGACTCTCTAAAAAACAATTAATTCACTAAAAAATTATTTCATTTTTAATAAAATTGTTGAAATACTTGAGCTCTTCTCGAGTTTGGTAGTTCCAAATTAAATCCGGCATTGCGTGATCCTTTGAGAAATTGTAATAAAATAAGGCCCAATTGCCTTCCAGGATTAGATTTTGTCGACGTTTCCTTAGAGCAACAGGTCGAAACTGACTATTTTTTCGTGCTTCCTGAGCTGTTTTTAAACGCCAATGTCGCAAAGCAACCTGAACAATTTATTTAAATTTTAAATTTTAAAAATTTTTTAAAAAATAAAAATAATATTCACCTCAATTTGTTTCTCGACATATTTTTCAACATTTCGAACTTGTCTTGCAAACTGTGAAGGCATCTTATGAGCTGCAGTTGCAATTTTTAAATTGTCTCTAGTATTTATTAAATCTTCATCAGTTGCATCTACTCTTTCGTGGGATTCCAAAAGTCTCAATAGGCCCAACGGCTAGGGAAAAATATTTATAAAACTTTACAATTCTTTAGATGAGGATAGTGAACTTACAAAAATTCTTCTAAGGAGCTCTAAAGATGTAGAATTTTGACTTGTCCAAAGTGTAATTAAATGTCTTGAAAGCTGTCTTAGAGTTAACAGTCTTGGGTCACTAGTTTGAACAAATAGTGCATTCAGTAAATGTCGAATTAATGCTCCTTCTTTTAAAGCCATGTCTTGAATTTCTTTTCCGATTGATCCTTGTCCTTCTTCAATTAAAGCTTTCATCACCAATCCTGCCCCTTTAACTATCGCTACAGATGGGTGCTACAAATTACAATTGTTAGTTAAAAGAAACTTTTGTCGTTTTGTCGTTTTTGCATATTTTAGTACTTACCTGGAATAGGGAAAAGAGTACCCTTGATCTTTGTGCAACAGCCTGTAGCAAAGAATCAAACTGACTCCCCATTGTTGTTTCACTGTAAGGCGCACAGAGGCCAAAGGTAAGAATGTCGAGCATTGCCATTGTGACAAGAGCTCCAGTTCCTTTGCGAATGTGAGTGGTCCACATGTCCAAGAGACTATCTAAAAATTTTGAACTATTCAAAACTTTCTCTTTGTTTTCTTGTTCTATGCGAAGGTCAGCATCAGAATGCATTGGCTGCATTAAGGCAGCAATAACATCCAGCCCTGAATATATCACAATATCCGATAAATTTGAACGGAGAGCAGCTACAACTAAGTTTCCAAGTTTTTCACGGAACCTACATTTATTATTAAAAATTATTATTATTAAAAAAATTTGCTGACAAAAAGTTTAAATGAATTTACATTTGCATTTCGGCAAAGGCCCCGTAACCAGTTTTTGAGCAAACTAGCCTTCGAATGAGTTGAAAAAACTCTTCATAATCATTGCTATTAATATCCTTAACCAGTAAGGCATTCAATGCCACAAGAATTAACTTTTCTTTATTCTCAGCAAAAAGGCCCTGAAAAATAATTTAATTTTTTAGTTACTCATTCAAATGTTTTTTTATAAATAATCTTACAGTTTGAGTAACCGAATGTTCAAGACCGGAATATTCTATATTAGCATTAAAACGAATCATCAACTCTGCAAAACTCCAGGACGGTGGGGGTTGATGAATAAATTTCAAAAACAATGACTCAACCTAAAAGAAAAGAAAGGTATTTAATTTTTTTCTTTAAATTAATTGGTTAATTTACTTTTTCATCGACAGGGGAACCGATAGGTCCCCATCGTTTTCCTTGTGGTGTATTCCTTGACTTGACATGAACAGCACAGTTTCCTGCGGCCC
Organism: Agrenia bidenticulata; assembly: GCA_034694785.1. Lineage (NCBI taxonomy): Eukaryota > Metazoa > Arthropoda > Collembola > Entomobryomorpha > Isotomidae > Agrenia > Agrenia bidenticulata. The sequence continues at coordinate 2,556 of JAQFYM010001561.1, read as the reverse complement.
GTGCCCCATCCATCAATGATGATAAAAGTGAGTCTCTTTCAGTAGAAAAGTAAGTTCTTGAATTCCCTGATGTAAATTCAATGTTGATTGCTTGTGAGTCATCAAGACATCGAACAAGTGCAAAAACAGAGGACAATGGAAACAATGAGGTTACCTAGAAGAAAAAATATTGTAAAAATTTTCTCTAAAATAATTTATTGTTAAATGTGTTACAGAATAAGTTCCAGGATCCCGTTCCATTAGGCAAGTTTCCGATAAGCATAAAAGAATCCTTGACCGTTTTGTATTCTAAAAATTTAAATTGCATATAAAAAATTCTCAATAAATAATTTTTTTTAAGTTGTTACCTGAACTGCAAATTCACATAGTGATGTTAAATGTTGGTCATCACTGTAAATCCCCAATCTTTTAACTAAAAGTTCATGAACAGTTTCATTTTCTAATCGAATGACATTTATTCCATGTCCAATAAAATGTGAACTATTTTCACATATTTTAGCGATAATTTTCCCTCTTTCAACGTGAGAGAAAATGTGCTGGAAAATCAAAAGGAAAATTAGTAAAAAATATATTTTTATGAATCAAAGTATAAAAATTATTATTACGAGTCTATCAGACGCCTTTTTACGTAAGGCGAATACATTTGGTTCAGATATCAACTCCAGCACTGCATCAATATCTTTGAAATTATAAGACTTCTTCTCTCCTTCTTTGCTCACTTGGTCAACACCCACACAACTTACTGTCAACGATGAAAAATCACTCACAAAATCTTGACCCCATCTAATCAATCAACATCAAAATATTTTTAAATTGAACAGATTACTTAAAATGAAATCGCCCTACCTGTATTTGTGAACATTTCTAAATTCGGCAGTAGCTCTGTCAATACTTTCAGAGGAATGTGACCTAGCAAAAAGTCCATGTTGAAGAAGGGAAAGTGTTAGAATATGTGACCGATGATCAGATTCAAATCTCATAGAATCATTCCCCTTCCCTTTTCGATGAACAAGTTGAAATTGATTCGGATGATCCGTCGTCGACAGAGGTGACAGATTAAAAACATCTGTCCACTGCCAATAATTTGTCTTCTCAGAATCATTCGTATTGTAAGTAGTTAATCCATGTGTACCAATCGAAAATACCCTCGGGTAACTAAACACAACAAAAAGGATTATTATTACACACACACAAAAATATAAAAATGAATTACTTACTTCCCTTTCCACCGGGTCACTTTTATTGTATAAAACGAGTACAAATCTAAATTATCAGTCGTCCCCATCCCTCCACCAACATGAAGTTTCACAATATCACAATAATAAGAATTCTACACACAATCAACAAGATTTTTATTAAATTGAGATGGGAAACTCCTTCCTTCGGTTCGTGAATTTTATTTGAGTTCACCCCTCTGCCAATATCTGTCACATCTGTACACTGAAATTTACACTGAAAGGACCAAGAGTCATCGAGTCTACAATTTGACAGAGCGCTAGACTTTCAATAACACTCTTGATTTCTTTTTAACTGTCTCTTCAAATTTTCATCAAATTCATTTGGAAACTTTTTATCCAGACATTTTGGTAAACAATTTCCTCATGAAATTCGAGTCCATAAATTTTAATTCTTTTATTTTGGAATGATTGTATAATAAAATAATAAATGTTGTATGATAAAGCGATGGCTCAAGTAGACCCCCAACTGGCTCAGTTTTTCGCCGCAGTGGATACTGATCGATCTGGTAGGATTAATGCAACGGAATTGCAGGCCGTTTTGCAGAGCAGCAATGGTCGACGATTTTCTGAAACCGCTTGTCGACTCATGATAAGTAAGTCTTTTTTAACAATATTAACATTTATTCGTCTACGGGGGAAATTATTGTTCTGTCAAGCTACATTCACACGGTTGCAACCTTATTTCAATTAACAAACGCTAACTTTGAGATTTTTTATTGGATTAATTCTCTAGTGGAATTTATATTGGTTTTTCATTGAAGAAAATTTAAAATGTACATTTCAGGAGAAAAATTTTGTTTTTTGAGAAGTACAGAACAATGACAGGTTGGGTACTTGAATTTTTAGTGATTTGTTACCGGGTCGAAACATATTATACATTACTTTAAAGATAGTACCCTGTCTCACTCCTACTTTAAAGATGTTCAGAAATTCCCTTTGTTTAATTGAAGAATTGTGTATGATTTAAGGTTTATTTGATGGGGGAAGTGGATCAATTGACATGAATGGATTCTCTCAGTTATACAGTTATGTGAATCAGTGGCTAACAACTTTCCGTAATTTTGATGGGAATCAGTCAGGATTTATTGATCCTGGAGAATTGGGCCAAGCATTGCAAACCATGGGATATCGTTTCTCTCCTTCTTTCGTTGGTTTTTTAAGCCAAAAGTAATTTTAATCTTTTTTAAATGTTATTTTTAGCCCGAGCCAGGGCTTATGTGATCACCGTGTCTGTCCGTCTCTCTGTCTGTCATCACGATAACTCTCGTCAAACATGTCCGATTGACTTGAAATTTTATACACATGTACTTAGGGTCAA